>PVIH01001755.1:31499-218514 GCA_004025045.1 Sigmodon hispidus | reverse complement strand
TTCATAGCAGCATTATTTGTAATAGCAAGAACCTGGAAACAACCTAGATGTCCCTCAACTGAAGAATGGATTAACAAACTGTGGTACATCTACACAATGAAATACTACTCAGCAGTAAGAAAAAATGATATCCTAAAATTTGCAGGCAAATGGATGGATTTGGAGAATATCCTCCTGAGCGAGGTATCACAATCTCAGAGAGATAAGCAGGGAATGTACTCACTCACTAGTGGTCTCTAAACAAACAAACAAGAAAAAAAGCCAAACATGCCCAAGCGGCAAACCATAACCACTGAACAGCTTGGGATCAGAAACACCCTGGACTGACACTTCGAACCCCACTCCAACTATAGGGATACCAGACTCATGCTTGAGGGAGGGGGGACAAAACTGGATTTGGCCAGGAGTGGGGACTGATCCAAGCGTTATTGGGTCAGTGGGACCATAGGACTGTCAGCTCCCTGCCCAGGGAAGGGATGGGGAGTTGCAGAGAAGAGAAATGTCAAGATGTGGTGGGAGGGGGAAGGGACCTTGAATGAGGATATACATGGATGGGAAAAAAAAATTCAGAGGGAAAGCTGAACACATAGTAAATATATGTGTAGCAATCTTATTTGCATTACCACCCTTGATAAGCCATGCTTATGATTCTTATCCTCTTCATAGTTATTGTTAACTTTTCCTCATTTTAAATTCATGTTACTGTTTTTTTGTTAAATACAAAATAAAAAAAAAAAAGAAATAAAGAGTGACTCTTTGATCTCAAGTACCATTTAACATATAGGTGGACAGAGTTCAAATACTCCTCCCAGGATGTATTCATTTGCCTGCCCTAACTCAATGTTCCATCATGTAAATTACACATATAATTTGATATCAGTCATTATGACCATCACTGTGTAATCATCTTTGTGTAATCACCTCTTTATGTTACATTCATTAGACAAATATACACCAAGAAAACACAACTGTTGCCCTTTGGTCCTGCACATAGCTTAAGATAGCTCCAATAAAGCTCCTCAACTTGGCAGTCTTTCTCAGTGAGTGGAGCTTAGTGTCTATGTGGGTTTCTGTTCTCTTTCCATTCTCTTCCAGCTCTGTGGCTTGCCCCATTTTCTGATTTTATTCTTTTCCCAGCCTATTACCCTGATACTTATTTTTTGTGTGTGTGTGAAAAGGAAAATAAACAGGAGAAAGAGACCCCACAGTTTTCCTGGACCACACACACTGCTTCTAGATATCATAGGATGAAATCTAAGGTACTCTTTGAGACCCATTCTTTAAGCCTGTTCAGAGAAGTCCTTCCCATCTCAAGGAGGTTGCTTCATCAGTTCTGCTGTCTCCCACATTATAAAGTTTCTCCTTTCCATCAGTTCATGTTATGAGACTATCTTACTCTAGTGAAGTTACAAATCTTACAAAACCACTTCACTTCAGTTTTGTTCAGTGCATCTGAACATATTCAGTTTTTTCTCACTCATCTAAGTGAACTTTCACCTCTCTATAAAAAATTGTTCCTATTAAAAAGTTACTAAGCCTTACACATAGAAACGGCTTGTCATCACTTCTTAGTTAATAGTTTGGTGTGGTAGAATATTAGTTTTAGATGTGTAAATTTGTTTATTCTGTGGAATATTTGTTTAATGATACAAAGATGTATTACATTCTTTTATGTTGCATTTGTTTAAATCTGTAAAGCTGTGCTACCTTGCCTGCCTAAATCACCTAATTGGTCCTAATAAAGAACTGAATGACCAATAGCTAGGGAGGAGAGAGAAATAGGTGCGGCTAGCAGGCGGAGAGAATAAATAGGAAGAGAGAGGTTTGAGGATCAAGAAGTGAAGAACAGGAAAACATTGGGGACCAGCCTCTCAGCCACGCAACCAGCCATGGAATAAAAAGAAAAGAAAGAAAAAGTCCAGAGGCAAAATACAGTTAAAAAATGAGATAATATGGAAAAATGCTCTTGTACACTGTAAAGATATTTTTTACTGATATTGATTAAGTAAAACACTGACTGGTCATTAGCCAGTATAGGCAGGACAATGAGACTAAGAGAATTCTGGTAAGAGGAAAGGCAGAGAAGCAGACACTAGCTAGAAGCAAAAGAAGCAAGATGAGAATGTTGGACTGAGTAAAGGTACCAAGCCTTTGGCTCTATGGCTGAACATAGATAAGAATTATGGGTTAATTTAAGCATAAGAAATAGATAATATAATTGAGCTACTGGCCCAGAAGTTAATAGAAGTTACTATAATATTAAACTTCTGAGTCAATTAGTTTTTCAGTGGCTACATAACCTGGGTAGGACTGAGAAAAGTCAGGCAGGATGGAGAAGCTTTTGACTATAGGATAATTTACATTAGAAAAACTGGCTGGAAACAAGCCAAGCTAAGGTCGGGCATTTATAAGTAAGAATAAATTTTCATGTATTCACTGGGAGTTGGGTGGCAGTCCTCAAAAGAGTAAAAAGTGAAAATCCAACTATAGTTTGATCTATTCAGATTTGTTATTCATTGCTCTTTAATGTTCTTTCTTGGATTGATCCCCATGATAATGCATATTGATAGGTTTTTTTTTTCTTCTTATAAGTTTCCTTTTCTAGATTATATCTGTAACTGTTTTTTTTTTTTAGGATACATTTTATATAAAATGGAAAGTAGAATATGGGGCATCAGCTTGATGGGGGGAGATAGTTCAATATAGGAGGAAAGGGGATAAGAAACAAATAGTAACAAAGTTGTTTAATAAAGACTCAAGAATAATCTTATGTTATATTTGCCTAATATTATACATAATACACACAAATGTTTGTCTACATACAACACACACACACACATACACACATACACACAAAGTTAAATCACTTGGTCTGAGAAAATGCTCTACAAGTACCATAGACCAACAAAACCCCAGTACCAGATACAAAAAAAATTTCCTTTCGAGTGATTGGTCAGAGTATTCTGAATCACTTCTCAAACAATATAGAATACCGATGTAGCTTTTGGTTGCCTCTTACCAGTTGAGGATAGGTCTTGCTGAAGACACTATACAAATAGAACATAGGACAAGCTGAATCTGCCCTGGAAGCCTCAGTTCCATGATTCCAGAATCTATTATGCAAGTTGCCTAGGGAGAGAGATAAGCAGCCCTCCCTACTTAGCAGCAACACCTATGAAATTTGACAGTGACCAGCATGACAAGATATGCACAGAGATGAACTAAGTGGAGCTCACATATTGACAGCAACCAACAGCTGCTTAATTGGACTAAGGCCCACACAACAGGAAGAAAATCATTCCTGGTACTAGAAACCTCATCAGCTTCCCAGAACTAGTGAGGTCATGGTCCTTAAAAAATAAGCCATTACTATCACTTTGCTATATCAACACTATTCCTTAGTAAGTTTTAAATCTTATCCTTGAATCCATAGGTAAGTATAGCTCTCATCCTTCATCAAATATATCACTTTTTTTTTTTTTTTTTTTTTACAGCAAATACTACCACAGAAAACCACAGCTAGATACAGAGTAGGTATCAGCAGATTATGGGGAGCCTAGCCCTCTGTGGATTCATCTATACCAAAGCTCCTGCATAAATGCCTCAGAGAACACCTTGGAAGTAGAGCAGAAGAGTCCCAAGGGCCAGAATACTAGGGAGTTTCTTGTTGAACTGTCTCCCCTAAAAATATCTGCATAATGGAACAATGGCAAAATCAATTAGCATGTTACCATTGAAAAGGGGAAGTTTCACAGGATCTGACCCCCTAGATGACGAACTACATGTAACTAATGACTACTGGGAGAAGGAGAATTGACGTCTCCCAGAGATGAACCTTACTGGTTGCTAAATGCAGAGTGGTTGGTCAGTCCTGAAACCATACACCCACAAAGAAAAATGGACTCTGCAGGTTTTATTTGTCTGTCTTTGTGGATGTACATGCACACTTGTGTGTGTGTGTGTGTGTGTGTGTGTGTGTGTAAAAATAAAAAATTAAAAGCAAGAGACTATTAACTTGAGAATGAGGGGGGAAATGGGAGGCCTTCAAGAATGGGTAGGTGGGGAGGGAACATGACATGATTCTAAAAAAATTATATAGAATACTTTATGCTAGCTTTAAAAACTAGAAAAACAACCAAGAACAACTTATTTTAAAAGTTAATAGTAACCACAGTTTCTCCTCTATTCCCTCCTCCAGCTCACCAGCTAGCTTCCCTCCACCCTACCACATCCACTCCTCAGAGAGGGTAGGGTCACCCCTATGGGGAGTCCACAGAGTCTGCCATATCAAGTTGAGGCAGGAACAAGCCCCTGCCTCCTGTATCAAGGTTGAGCAAAAGTATCCCTCTATAGTGGATAGGCTCTCCAAAAAAAAAAAAAAAAAAAAAAAAAAAAAAAAAAAAAAAAAAATTCATGCACCATGCACCATGCACTATGGTTAAATCCAGATCCCACTGCCAGAGGCCATACAAACTGCCCAAGCCAAGTAACTCTCATCCACATTCAGAAGGCCAAGTTAGGTCTCTTACAGCTTCCCCAGCGGTCAGTCCAGAGTCACTGAATTTCCAGTAGCTCTGCTCAACTGTCTCTGTGGGTTTCTCCTTCATGATCTTGACACCTTTGCTTATATAATTTCTCCTCCTTCTTTTGGACTGGACTGGGAGCTTGACCCAGTGGTTAGCTGTGGATCTCTGCATCTGCTTCCATCAGTTCCTGGATGAAGGTTTTATCATAACAATTAGGGTGGCGATTTGCTTACAGGGTAGGGCCAGTTTTTATGCACCTCTCCATTAATTGCTTGGAGTCTTAGCTGTGGATTCCTGGGAATGTTCCTAGCACTAAGCTTCTCCCCAACCCCCAAACTGCTCCCTCTATCAAGATATCTCTTTCTTTGCTCTTCCCCTCTGTACTTTCCTCCAACTCAACAATCCCTAAGGCAGACATCCATGGATCCCCTGGGGAACAGGAAATAGATAGGATATCCTGAGTAATTTGGAAGCATGGTGGGGGGCGGGAGGGAGAGAAGGTAGAAAGAAAACAGAAGGTAAATGTGTATTTGCTCAAGGCATCCTCTTTCATCCTTTAGAAAACAAAAATAGTCCAAATTATTTTTCTTTTAGTTTCGAAAATGTGACAGACCCAATCTACCCCTGAATAGTGGCAACCTCTCCCTCTCATTCTTCTTCATTTCTTTTGATATCCCCTGTAGCTATTCCCTTCCAACTTCAAGTGCTTTGCTTATTTAACGTGTCCATTTAACTTTGTTAATATGTGCATGGGTATAGGGCCATTGACTGGAGAATGAGTGGCCTTCCAGGGGCTGTTGCATGAATAAACCTGCTTCCATGAAATGCTACAGTAGCCTTCTTTTAGTTATGTGAATTGTAGTGTAGTTTGCTATCTATACTCACCTTACCAGGCAGTAGTATAATAGAATCTCATGTTTATGTGTGTGTGTGTGTGTGTGTGTGTGTGTGTGTGTGCGCGCGCGCGCGCGCGCGCGCGCGCGTGCGCGTGTGTTGCATCCACATAGTGAGGTGTATGATCCTGTGCACATGTGAGTGGAGTCCAGAGCAGGATATTGAGCACCTTCCTCTAGTTATTCTCTTTTTATCTTATTTCATTGTGGGAGAATTTTTCATTGAATTGGAAACTTGCTAGTCTGACTAAGCAACCATGCCTGTTTTAACATAGTTGCTGAAGGGTCAAACTCAGGGACTTTGGCTTTCAGAGGGAAGTGTTCTAACTCACTGAGCCATCTCCCCTGGGTTTTTTTAATGCCCAGTTTCTTGAATTCTTTATATATTTTGAAAATTAGCCCTCTGTCTGACGTGGGGTTGGTAAAGATCTTTTCTCATTATGTAGGCTGTGATTTTGTCCTATTGATGTTGTTCTTTGCCTTACAAAAGCTTTTCAGTTTCATGAAGTCTCATTTATTAATTATTGATCTTAGTATCTGTGCCAATGTGTTTAAGGCTATTTCCCACTTTCTCTTGTACAGGTTCAGTGTAACTGGATTTGTGTTGAGGTCTTTGATCCACTTGGACTTGAGTTTTGTGCAGGGGGATAGATATGAATCTGTTTACATTCTTTTACATCCAATTATGCTAGTACACCTTTGTTAAAGAAGCTTTCTTTTTTAAATTGTGTTATTTTTGCTTTTTTTCTAATAAATCAGATGTCCATAGGTGTGTGAATTTATGTCAAAGTCTTCAGTTAAGTTTCATTGATTCATTTGTCTGGTTTTATGTCAATACTATGTTATTTTTATTTATTTATTTTATTATTACTATTATTATAGCTCTGTAGTAGAGCTTGAAGTTGAGGATGCTGATACCTCCCAAAGTTCTTTTATTGTATAGAATTATTTTAGTTATTCTGGGTCTTTTGTTTTTTTCATATGAAGTTGAATATTGTTCTTTCAAGTACTGTAAAGAATTGTGTTGGAATTTTAATGACGATTGGTTCGTGTAGAATCCTAGAGGCTTCAAAGGGCCTGGAGATCATCCTGGCTTCAGCCAGTACAAATTGGTGATAACTAATGCCTTAAGGTATGTGCTCCTAAGCACTTGCTCATAAGCCAACCTGAGGTCTGCATGGGGCCTTGACAAGAGTGAAGTCTGGATACATAGTGACATAGACCAGCAAGAGACAACCACCTGCAGCCACAAATACCAGCAAACCAAAGTCCTTTCTCCTGGCTGGGAGGAGGGTCTGGGAAAAAATATTTAAGACTCTCCCCTCATTAATAAAATTGGACTTACTTGTTTCAATTTGTCCCCACAGGCCATGTTCTTGTCCCTGCCCCTGCACTATCCCTCTGCCCCAAGGGGAACTAGCAGGGCCTTGAGCATAGAGGCAACCCCAACACCTGACCCGAACCAGGCTCACCCCAATAGTGTTAAATCTGTAGATTGCTTTTGGTAAGATGATCATTATTAATCCTGCTGATCCATGAGCATGAGAGATCTTTTCATCTTTTGATATCCATATTTTTCTCCAAAGACTTGAAATTCTTGTCATACAGGTCCTTTGATTGTTTAGTTAGAGTTACTCCAAGATATTTTATATAATTTGAGGTTATTGTGAAGGGTGTTGTATACATGATTTCTTTTTCAGCCTATTTATCATTTGTATATAACAGGACTACTTTTTTTTTAGTTAATCTTGTATCCACCTAGTATAGTAAATGTGTTTATTAGTTGTAGGAGTTCCCTGGTAAAATTTTTTGGGCCTCTTACATATACTATCGTATTATCTGCAAATAATGATACTTTGACTTCTTTCTTTCCAATTTGTTTCTCATTGATCTCCTTTGTTGTCTTATAGCTCTAACTAGAACTTCAACTTCTATATTGAATAGGTGTGGTGAGAGTGGACAGCATTGTTTTATTTCTGAATTTAATAGAATTGCTTTGCTTTTCTTCCTACTAAACTGGATGTTGGCTATCAGTTTGCTGGATATTGCTTTTATTATGTTTAGGTATGTCTATTTTTTGTTATTCATAGTTTATTAAAATGCTGATTGGCAAGTAGGCAGACCAGAAGTACAGGTAGAGCTACCACACCAAGAGAACTCTTAAAAGAGGAAAGGCAGAGAAACAGATGCCAGCCAGATGTAGAGGAATCAAGAAGAGAATGTTGCTCTGAGAAAAGGTACCAAGCCATGTGTCTGAATATAAATGTAATTGTGGGTTAATTTAAGCATAAAAGCTAGTCAGTAATTATGCCTACACTATGGCCCAGCATTTACTATAAATTAAGCCTCTGAGTCAGTTATTTAGAAAGTGGCTGGTGGATTCTTGAGAGTTTGTAGCAGGACAGAAACTTCTGACTACATGTAGAATTCGTCCTCTTTATTATTCTCATTTTGCTTTCTGTATAATTTTATCCTTTCAGTTAGATCACAGCCTCTTTCAGGACAGGGTTTAAAGAAACATTCATGATGTGGCCATTCATATTTAATTTTTATAGTTTTAGTAGTGTAAAATTATTATTTTTTCCTTTTTTATTATTATGAATAAAGAAGTCACATTTTCTGTCTTTGTATATCCTTATTCAAGGTCCCTTTCCCCTCCCACCACATCAGGTCATTCTCTCTTCTCCACATCTTCCCATCCCCCCCCCCCATGGGCAGGCAGTCCCAAGGTCCCAATATTGCTTAGTTCAGCCTCCACTCCTGGCAAATCCAGTTTTCTCCCCCAACATCAAGACTGAATCAGGTGTTCCTCTAGGGGGAATGGGATCCAAGGGGTCAGTCCAAGGTGATTCCCATCCCAACCAAGCTGTTCATTGGTTGTAGTTTGCAGCTTGGGCATGCTTTGCTTTTTTGGGGGAGGGGGGTTTGTTTGTTTGTTTGTTTAGAGTCCACTAATGAGTGACTACATCCCCTGTTTATCTTTCTGGGTTTTTGATACCTCCCTCAGGAAGATATTCTCCAAGTCCATCCATTTGCTTGCAAAATTTAGGATATCATTTTTTTTCATACTGCTGAGTAGTACTCCATTGTGTAGATGTACCACAGTGTGTCAATCCATTCTTCAGTTGGGGGACATCTAGGTTGTTTCCAGTTGCTTGCTATTACAAATAACACTGCTATGAACATAGTTGAGCTAATGCCATTGGAGTACGACTGTGCATCTTTAGAGTATACATCCAGAGTGGTATTGCTGGGTCCTGGGGAGATTGATTCCCAGTTTTCTAAAAAACCGCCATACTGTATTCCAGAGAGGCTGAATAAGCTTACACTTGCAAACAAAGTCCAAGAAATTATTAGAAAGATTATTCACCATGATCAAGTAGGCTTCATTCCAGAGATGCAGGGTGGGTTCAACAGTTAGAAATTTGTCTGTGTAATCCACTATATAAACAAATTGAAGGGAAGAAAATCACATAATCATCTTGTTAGATGTTGAAAAAGTCTTTGACCAAAAAAAAAAAAAAAAAAAAAAAAAAAAAAAAAAAAAAAAAAAAAAAAAAAAAAAAAAAAAAAAAAAAAAAAAAAAAAAACAGAAAAAACACCCATTCATAGTAAAAGTCTTATAAAGATTAAGGATAAAATAGACATACCTGCACAAAACTCAAGTCCAAGTGGATCAAAGACCTCAACATAAACCCAGTCACTTTGAACTTTATAGACAAGAAAGTGGGAAATACACTTCTACGAATTGGCACAGACGACCAATTCCTAAATCTACCAGTGGCACAGACACTAAGTTCAACAATCAATAAGTGGGATCTCCTGAAGCTGAGAAACTTCTGTAAAGCAAAGGACACTGTCAATAGGACAAAACGATAGCCTACAGAATGGGAAAAGATTTTCACCAACCCTACAAGTGATCTAGGACTGATCTCTAAGATATATAAAGAACTCAAGAATCTAGAGCCCAAAACCTTGAATAACCCTATCAAAAAATGGGGTTCAGAACTAAAAAGGGAATTCTCAGCAAAAGAATTACGAATGGCTGAAAGGTACCTGAAAAAGTGCTCATCATCTTTAGCCATCAGAGAAATGCAAGTCAAAACAACTTTGAGATACCACCTGACACCTGTCAGATTGACTAAGATAAAAGACACAGATGACAGCCTATGCTGGAGAGGGTGCAGAGCAAGGGGAACACTCCTCCATTGTTGAGGGAGTGTAAACTCATACAGTCACACTGGAATGCAGTATAGCAGTTCCTTACAAAACTGGGAATCAATCTCCCCAAGGATCCAGCAATACCACTATTGTGCATATACACAAATAATGTACAAAAGATATTAGCTCAACTATGTCCATAGCAGCATTATTTGTATTAGCAAGAAAGTGGAAACAAGCTAGATGCCACTCAACTGAAGCATGAATTAACGAACTGTGGTATATCTACACAATGGAGTACTGCTCAGCAGTAAAAATATTAACATCCTAAAATTTGCAGGCAAATGGATAGATTTGGAAAATATCCTCCTGAGTGAGGTATCACAAGCCCAGAAAGATCTGTACTGACTCATAAGTAGATTTTAGACAAAAAACCACAACTTTTGAACAGCTTGGGATCAGAAGGAACTTAAGAGAGACATCCAGGAATTCTCCTAGGAAAAGAAAATAGAGATCTCATTAGCACATTGGGACCATTAACAGGTAGGGACCAAGGAGAGGAGGAACAAATCATGAGAGGAGATTATTGAGTGAGAGAAGCAACAAAGAGGGAGGAAAAAAGAGATGGATATCTTCATAGAGGAAGCCAATGTGAGGTTGGAGAGAGACTGGGTACTAGGGTAACATCCAGAACCCCACAGGATGTCCTGAATAGGTCCCCAACCAATAATAGAGAGGGTGCCTAAACAAGACTTCTCCTATAATCAAATGAATAACGATCCTATGTATCATCACAGAACCTACACCCAACAATGGAGATGGAGGCAGAGATTCCTGGCTGAGCACTGGGCCAAGTTCCCCTTACATCAGCAGAGTGGTGAAGAGTCTGTATGAGCAAGGGGATAGGGAGTATGAGGAGGAGTCCCACAGAGATGGCTGCCTGGAGCTCTAGGGGGCCCACTGAATCAAGAACAGTTCCTGGGGAACCATAGGAAAAAGAGCTAGGCCCTCCAAGGCTAGGTAACTGTAGATTGGCATGGTCAGTATTTTTGAGGAGAGGAATCAGACTGTATTTTGTAAATGGACTGGCACCTTGGAGCCTATTCCCTGCAGAGGAGTGCCTAACCCAGCCTTGATATTGAGATAAGGACCTGCCTAAAGTGGATGCGCCATGCTAAGTTGACCTGCCATGGGACTTCCTGCCCTTTTTGGGGAGGGGATAAGGTGGAGGGAGGCTGAAGGCAGACTGGAAGAGATTGGGTATAGGGAATGATGGGTGAGTTAGGCAATACATCAAAAAAAAACTTTTTTAATAAATAAAAAAGAAAAAAGGTGTAATTCTAATAGGTCTGGTTTTATATGTTATTCGGTCTTTTTCTTTTGCAGAATTCAATATTCTTTCTTTATTCTGCATGTTTAGTGCTTTGATTATTATCTGGCAAGAGGACTTTTTTCTGATCCACTCTATTTGGTGTTTCGTAAGCTTCTTTTACCTTTATAGGTATGTCCTTCTTTAGGTTGAGAAAAATTTCTTCCATAATTTTGTTGAATATATTTTCTGGCCTCTGAGCTGGGATCCTTCTCCTTCTATTCTTATCATTCATTCTTAGGTTTGCATTTTCTTTATTACTTCTATTTACATTTCCACATCTTGAACTGTTTCCTTCACCTGTGTGTTTTTGCTTGGCTTTCTGGTCATTCTATAATAAATTCATTCCAATTTTTTTGTCTTTTCCTCAGTTTCTTTAAGGGAGTTTTTTTATTCTATATTTAAGGACCTCTGTCCATTGTCATAAAGTTATTTTATATGTCATTTTCTTGTGCTTCAGCTGTTTAGTAATTTTCAGATCTTGCTGTCATAGGATAGCGAGCTTCTGGTGGACCTTTATTGCCCTTTCTGTTATTAATTGTGTCCTTATACTGGTTTTTAGGCATATGAATTTGGGTTGATTTGAGTCTAGGTATTGATAGCCACATTTTTCTTTGCCTTATGGGTGTTTTGTTCCTTGATTTCTGTTTTATCTCTGATCTTCTGTGTGGCCAAGTGTTCCTGTTTTGGAGTCTTGAGTCCTTACAACTTGCCTGGTCTCCAGGAAATTCAGGGGAGGGTATGCTATTAAGGGGTACTGAACAGGCTTTCAGAAGTTTTAGTGGGTGAAGGGCAGTGTCTTACTTTGGGTCCCTAGGGCCATTCTGGCCTCAGGTAAAGCTGCTAGAGGTGTGGACAAGAATATGGGGCCCAGGTCGGGGAGGAAATGTTGGAGAATTTTGGGTAGGCTTTAAGGAGTGATGGTAGGTCGTGGTCTGAATCTTATCTGAGGTCCTTAGATCTGTATATGCACAATTTTTGCAACATTCTTTTCTACTGAACCCATTGATTTTTTCTTCTGTTTCTTCTGTGTCCAGAAAGATCATCATAACAGCTCTAAATACTAATGTTAACTTTTTCTTGCATTTTGGCTTTCAGATTTTATGCTTGTGTTTATTTTCATGTTGTAACTAGCTGGCTAGAAATTCCAGCATCCTTAACCTTATAGTGCTGTTCAGGATCATTTTTATTGAAACTATTAGTTTAAGAGTATTTTTCAGTTTTTGCATTAGTTGACATAGGTAACCATAGATGCAATCAAAACAGACATATTTCCAATATTCTTGTAGAGTGATGAGGCTGTATTTGTGAGAAATGTTAAGGAATTTATGTATTTAAGATTTTGCATAGAGGTTGGAGAGATGGCTCAGTAATTAAGAGTACTTGCTGTTCTTATAGAAAATCCAGGTTTGATTCCCAGGTGTAGGAGATTTAATGCTGTCTTTGGGCCTCCTGGATCCCAGACACTCACATGATGCCCATGCATACATATAAACAAATACATATGAACATAAAATAAAAGCAAATAAATCTTTAAAAATTAGATTATTAATGAATGTAGGATCATGATACTATATTATATTCTGCATTATTTTATAGAAACATGGGATGGTTTATCATTTTGTATTTGAGACAATTTTCATTTATGTATTTGTTATTCATAATGTGTGTGGTTGTGTGTGTATGTATGTATGTGTGTGTGTGTGTGTGTGTGTGTGTGTGTGAGAGAGAGAGAGAGAGAGAGAGAGAGAGAGAGAGAGAGAGAGAGAGAGAGAGAGAGAGAGAGAGAGAGAGAGAGAGAGAGAGATATTGAGAAAGAGAGTGTCTGGATCTTTGGAGTCTGCCTGGTAGTATTTACTATTCTGTCCAGTAACTAGTAAACAAAAAAGGTTGGCTTAATTATTTTTGCTTGAAAACAACCAGCCAAGTTCAGTGGAGCACCGGAATACAAAATTGTTGATATAGTGACATCTCTTCAAACATGTGATTTCTTAACCCAGAATAGAATCAGCATTATAGTCTATGGATGGGCATTAGTTATTTTGAGAATACTCTGAAGTAGTTATAGTATGTGTGTATTTACATATTAAGAAAATTTATCTTAAAGTGAAACATTGTAAACATTGTGAATGTATTATTTTGTCTTACTCTCTTTTGTATTCTCTCTACTCAGGACAAACTCACTTATGGCCACCATTAGCTCTAAATTTATGTCTTAATGAAAAAAAATCAAGGAATTAATAGGCTAAGGGGCATGCTTTTTGATATCTCTTTTAGTATAATTCTACTTTTCTAGTTTACTTTTTTCTTGGTAGGGTACCGCTATATGTCCTTGACTGGCATGGGACTCTGTATAGACTAGGCAGGCCTTGACTTCACAAAAATAGATCTGCCTCTGCCTGCCTCACTCCTGAATACTGAACCTAAAGTTATGTGCCATCATGGCCATCTCTAATTTATACTCTTAGGAATATATATTTCTAAAAATATATGTGTGATCCCCTTTTTAGTAATTAGTTATTTCTACTATATTCTAATGTAACTGACTCTTCCTCTCTTTAGGTTTGGAGATGGGTTCTTACTATATAAACCAGGCTGACCTCAAGCTTCTCAAACCATGGGATTAAAGGCATGTACCACTATACCCAATTTAAGTAATTTTCATTTGAATAAACCAGATTACATACTTCATATGAATTTTGGTTTGCCTTATGAGGTGATTACATTTCTTTATGATAATATTACTACATTACAAGCTTAAAATGTAGCCCTTATTTCAGCCATCTCTCTCTATTGTGTTGTTCCATTCCTGAATTCCTTAAATGAAAGAAGTTCAATATACTCCTTGTTCCCTCTAATGTATGAGTATGCAAAAGAGAATCCCAAACATCATTGATTAACAATATCAATTATGAAAATAGAATCATTTTTACCCTTGATAATGTTAATCCTTATTACTTACCACCAAATGTTAATAAATCAACCTGTTTATTTTAGGTGCAAATACACTTTACCATTAGACGTATTTAACCCTATTTAACTAAAATGTTGACAAATTGCTGGCCAGTGGAGAAAGAATTTATCCAAAGAAATTTTAATAAACATTTGGATCATGGTTATAGATCTTCATCACTCCCAAGTGCCATATTCTGTTTCTCAGTGTGTAGTGCATATAGAACATGCTGCTGCAAGACTCTATCCTTCCTCAAACATTGAATTTATGAGTAGATCAGGTACACTGAGGTCAATAGGATTACACTGGAGAGTGTACTCTCAGGTTAAGAGATTGGCCCCATTTCCATGTGAGAATGTAAGCCAGCTTAACCTGGTTAGGTTAATAAATCTAATTGATATTTCTCTTTGAAAAGATTCATAAAATTGCTGGTGGAGGATGAGGGCTTTTGAGGACTCTTACACTGAGCATGCTTCTATTTAAGAAGTACTCAAAATTACTGGGAACCATCAAACTGTGCTATTGCAAAGCCAAACGCAGGTGTTTCAGCTGATGCTTAGAAAAAGATGGATCATGCTCCAGATGAATGTTCTCATCTACTTCATGAACTACCACAGTTGCCTCTCTGCTTCTACCCTCATCCCTGTCTTTTACATTTGCTGCACAGGTAGGAGTCTAATACTCTTTCTTAATGAACAAATAGGTTATCATGGCCTAAATTAATAGATGTTACCCTGGAATGGACCACTTCTATTGTATATTGTGGTACCTTGCAACAAGAACAACATTTGGAGACTGGTGAGATGGCTCAAAGGTAAGGGTCTTTGTCATCATTCCTGATGACTTAAATTTGATCCTTTGGACAGCTTTTGTTTTGAGAGGAAACCAATCTTCCAAAGTTGTCACCTGATGTTCATATATACACATTTCCTGGCAAATACTCAACTCACTCACAGACACTCATGCCCTTCACAATAAATAAATGTAAATTAAATAAAAGAATAGCACATGACACCAAGAAGATATGTGGTAAATATTTGCTTAGTCTGTGACTGGCACATAGTGTCTTTTCATATCCATCTATAATTTTCTATGTACCAATCACCAGCTAAAGCATTCCTAGGATGCCAGTTGCTTTCAGGAGTCTAAGGCACTTTTTGTTTATATTTGGAAAATATTGCAGGAATCAAATGAAGAATTATTCATCTATTTATGAACTCAAAACAAATAGAATTAAGCCACAAAAGAAATTTAGAGGTCCCATTTGTTGTATGCACACCATGTTGCTACTGGGAGGGGCAGGAGGGGGAAGGAATACACGGATTAAAAAATATTACTTTATTCATAATAATAAAAAGATGTCTCATGGAATAAACATGGAAGGTTGAAGGTTCATGTAGGCAGGTGCTTCATGTAGTCAGTGTGGCAGTACCTCAGAGGATTTAGGTACATCTTCAAATGTGAGGACTAATGGCTTTGTCTGCAAATCAAATGATTTTTAAAGTCCAACACATTCTCCTATTCCATAAGACAGTAATACTAATGAAGCTTAGTAGGGATGTGCTGCATATCTAACAGAAGTGTTGTAAAATGCTTGGCAAACCACTCGTTCTCACTTGGCCAGAAACATCTCGGTGAGTAATTCCAGTGATCCTCAGCCTACCTGCTCTTTCACACTGATGTTGCAGAAAGTCTTAGGGTGTGCTGGCATAGAGTGAGTTTACATTTCATGAAGAATTCGTTTCATTTCATATACTTTGTAATATGCTTCATGTCTCCAAGCTTCTCCTGGAGCCAACTTCTTCCCCAGGTGGCAGATGGTAATTCTTTAGACAGTTTCTAGAAGGATCAAATGAAGCTGTGTTCCAGAGTCTCATATAGCCCTTCTGCACACATGAGGTTTTCTTTCTTTCTTTTCTTTTTAATTTAAAGTAGAAACTCCACCTGACTTAAGGTCCAAATATTTGTTTTCAATGATAAATTATGCATTAGTTTTTATTCTCCTGCTGCTATAATATTCAGTCATTATATTCTTACAGAAACAAATTTTCTTGTATAGACTTTAATGGTTATCTCTCAAACTGCCAGATGGTTCCTTCAACAACTCAAGAAATTTATGAAATTAATCCCTTCTAAACTTCACATGCAATTCTGTTTCAGAGGCTTCAAAACACAGCTTTCATTTGAATTCTGAGTAAATTAAAGAAAGATTTTCCTCATAAACTCTAAAATGCTGTTTTGCTTGCCTCCTTTGAGCAGAGCCTGATATACTATAAAGGAATAAACAGGGAGTGTACAGCACAGTTGTGCATTAGGCCCCAAATGCTTCCATTTTTCTTCATAATCTTACTAGAACTGACATTTGAAACAACGAAGAGTTGGGATGGGGGTGGCATGATATTTTTCCCGAAAGGTACAATTGTGCTCTTTTCATTTACTCTTACGTTAATTTTTATCATTATTCATCAAGTAGGAACTAGAAAGAAATAGCAAATTTTGAGGCTTTCTCCACCTAGAAGTCATTTCAGTACTAATTTAGGTCAAGGATTGCAGTTGTACACTACAGGGGGGCTAGAGATATGGGGTAGATTCATGGGAGTCCTGCAGTCTATGCTGTTATGTATCACCCAGACTCTCAGAGTGAAAGATTTTGTCCTGAATATTTTATAAAAATCTGACTTAATGTGATGATTCCACTCTTTTGTATTTTAAATAAATGGGTCACGGTTACCATTTGATGTTTCACTTACTTTGAAGAAATGTTATAGACTTGGAAAACAAAGTCAGAACTCTATTTTTAGCTTTATGGATTATATCTTAGAAATTTAAGACAGAGTCTTCCATCATTCCAGAAAGCCATTCTATAGAATTAATATTGTCTTGATAATGAAATTTGTTCAATGTAATACCAATGTAACCTTTTAATTAAACTCCTGATGTCTCAGAATCTTTACTGGAAAGTGTCAAGCTGGCCACAAGTTGCTTGGGATTATGTACAATTAATCATATTTAAGACCTATCAGTCACTGGAGATAAATGGTCAGGACAATGAATAGACAATTGTTTACTGTAACAGTTGCAATCAGAATATGAAGTGCAACTGCAGAATCAATTCTGGGGTCTTCTTTCTCTACTGAGGACCACCAACCCCCCCATAGTCCTTAAAACAGCCCTTCCAGCATTCTTACTCAAGTCTATCTCACTGCATTTTTTGCAACAGATTTTTGCAAAAGTCTTTCCACTTAAAAGAGAAAAAAAAAGTCACTTGAATTGTCTTCAAACTCTTTTCTGCTCCACTTCCTCCTGTTTTCTCACCTGTCTTATGAGATGAACTAACAATAATTCCATCTATACTTTGACTTTATCCTTCATAGGCTATTGGACATTTCTCTCAAAATTATTAACCTCTCCTTTCCTGTTGACAGCTTCAAAATGTGTTTGTGTTTTTGATATTCTTTTTTAAACCTATACAAAAATGAAAAGATGCTTGTCTAGTTCTTCAAACTACTTTTCCTTCTAAGTCAGGTGCTCCCTGAGTGAGTGGTGCTCATATTTTAGTCATTCTGTTCTCCCCCTCTGCTTTATTGGCATGCCATGACCTGACATGGTGTCTTCTATACCACAGAATCTGTTCTCTCATGGATCATAGATGACCTCCAAGACACAGCTTTCCAGTTCATGTCAGTCTTCATTCTTTTATAATTCATTTTCCTTTGAAACTTTTTCCTTTAAAACACCTCTGCTATGTTTTCTCTATTAGGTTTTCTGTGTTATCATAACTATTTTTCTCCTTACTGATTAGCTCCTCTTTTCTTCATATTCCTTTGAAATATGTATCATCCATGGAATAATTTTGGGAGATCTCAACTAAGGAATAGTCTCCATCAGACTTATCTGTCAGAATCTCTGTAGGGCATTTTTATTTCCCACTGTGGACAATACCATCCTTGTACAGGTGAGATGGGCTGTATAAGAAAGGTAGCTGAGCAGGTGAGCAACCCAGGGGATACAAGCCAGTAAGTGCCATTACCCTGTGGTCTCTTGTTCAGTTCCTGCCTTCATATTCCTACCTTGACCTCCAAATAACCTGTAAGCTAAAATAAATTATTTCTTTCCTCAACTTGCTTTTTGTCAGTATTTTTCATAGCCATTGAAAGAAAACTAATACAATAGCAATGGAAATTTGTATCTATTTTTTTTTTAATCTTTGAGCCCATCACAGGTTAACTGAATATTTTATGTCTTGATAAATACACAGATTTCAATTTCAATTCTTTAAATTTTTCTTTGTGTCCTACCATGTGATCTACTTTAGATAAGGTTAGATGGGCTGCTGGCTAGAGTGTATATTCCTTGGCATTTCAGTGAAATATTTTGTAGATGTCTGTTAGATCTCTCCTTTAAAGAATAAAGTCCTTTAATTCTGAAATTTCTCTATTTTTTAAAATCCAGATTATATACCTATTGGAGCATATTGTTTGTTGAAATCTACAATTATTGGGCTTGTTTTAATTTTATCATTTCAGTAATTTCTGCTTTATGAAATTAGGTATACCAGAATAATTCTCTCTCTCTCTCTCTCTCTCTCTCTCTCTCTCTCTCTCTCTCTCTCTCTCTCCTTCTCTTTCTTCCTTTCCTCTCTCTCTCCCTCTTTCCTCCCCTCTCTCTCTTTCTCCTACCCTGGCTCTACTGACACTTGCTCTGTAGACCAGGCTGGCCTTGAACACACAGAGATCCACATGCCTCCACCTCCTGAGTACTAGAAATTAATTGTCACTCGGAATTTTCTGAGTGATTTATTAAGTTGCGTTTACAGCCTGTCTTTTCCCACCTAGGTTTGTGTTACCTCCAGCTTGATTTTCCTGTTCCTTATCTTGAAGTCTAGGTACTTCAAGCTTTGACTTGCAAATCAAGCTGAACTACCTTGAAAATAAGAACAGAATGATTAAAATATGAACAGACTGATTCAGACTGAGCAGAAAGACCGTTGATTATGTTTTCCCTGAAGTAACTTCAGCAAGCATTGTGCCTCACCGATTGGATGGCATTCTCCTCAGCAGACCCTTTTATAGATAGATATGAATTTCTTTGCAAGATTACCATGCTACTCAATTACAAAACCAAGTTTAATCCTTTGTGATAATGTATTACAAACAGTGGATTTTAGCTTCCCTTCTGAACATTTGGCCATGCCCAAAGCATTTCATTTCTTGTATATATGATCAAATATATGATTTAATTTTCTATTCTTCTTACAAAACTTAAAAAGAAATTAAATTGATTAACTGTGAGTGGCTAACTTGTCTTTACTACTTAATAATCGGAGGCACAGAAAATGTGCATTCTCTGTTTTTTATTTTCATATGAAAATACCTATTGTCCACTTGTAACATTTCCAGTTGTCACAGGTAAGTTCTGTGCCATCTTAATAATAGCTGTTCAAAACTGATGTCATGAGTTTTTTCTTTAATTAGTTAAAAGCATGAAGACCTGAGATCAGCTATTACTGGACCAATGGTTATTAACTGAAAAGAAATAATTAGCATTCTATCTCTGGCCACTTTGTAATAGAGGAAAGTAAGAAGTTAAAAAACCTCTATTTTCTCTGGCATTTCATTATTTACTTGTTATTTTTCTTACCATTACTTTTATAATTCAGCTAGCATTTTACTTGTTTTTCTGGGAGGAGAAGCTACTGCTGTTAGTACATTATACATTGAAAATCTTTTTTCTTTTATACCAGCAAATGGAGAGTAAATTGATATGCATTGCTTTACATAGAATGATAAAAATATTGAGAAAAATTATTAATATCAAATAGCACAGTTCAGCTATATTGGTTATTGATGACACTAGATCATGTGCTACTGTACAATGGTCTTAAAATGGTATGTGTGCTTACTTTTTTCCATTTTTGCCTATGGAAAGTGGCATGATAAATCAAACTGACCTTGATATCACTGATATTGTATAGATAAACATAGAAATGAAACTGGATCTCATTCTAAGTACTATTTAAAGTCATAGTCACAAAAATTGTTTTAAGTATTTAATTTATAATTCAAGTTCATTTTGCATCTGGGTTATAATTTTATTAGCTATCACTATTTTCCAGTGGACAAGCCAACATATTAATTCTTTAGAAACAAAAGCCCAAACTGCCCTCAGGTAGACTGTCTTCAATCAGCTGGCTCGCTATCCATTTTTGGCAAGGTGTTGTGTAAGTACTAAATGCTTCATATGTGTTTAGTTTTGCAAGTAGGTCCTGAGTCTCATTACTACTGGGATTGTGCTTTTAAAGAAATAATTGTCTTTTTAAACTACATTCAAATAAACATTTTTTTGTATTCATTACAACCCAATACTGATTATACAGCATACAAAATTCAAGGGATCAAATCACCAGCAATTTGCTTTCCCAAGTTGCTTTCTTAAATCAACTTTTAAATAGATTTATGTTGCCTGTGGATATAAAGTGGTGAAGTAAAACTAAACCTTCCTGATTTCCAAATCAGCATTTAAAGAGCTATAATTCATATTTAATGAAGAAAAACAGCTAAATAAGCATACACAAGCATTTAAATGGAGACTTTGTGCTTGTAAAGTTTTTATCCTCTGCTAAAAGCCCCTTCACCATATATTTTTATTATACTTTGATGCAAAACGCTAAAAGGAAGTTGGATATTGTTAAATTGCTATTAAATTATAAGAGAACAAATATTACGAATAAATTTCAACTCAGTTAACTAAGACAGGATTGGCATTTTTTTCTAACTCATGCTCAGCATTTAGTTTTAAAACAGAAAATGTTTTATTGCCAACTGAACATGAAACAATATTGAGGCCAGATGTCTCTGACCTTTTGTGTAAGAATGAAGCATTTCATAGTTCAAGGGTAGGCATCCTGTTTATAAATGACTTCATTGTGCTGAAAACTGACTTCGTTTTACCTGGGAAATTGAGTTTGATCCTTTCCCCTGGAATAAAGGTGGGCTGTTGAGATTTTTCTTGCCTGAAGGCAAGCTAATATAAAGTTCCAGTATAATGCATGTGTATTTGGGACTTCAGGGCTTCTCCAGTGGAAATGTCTTGAGTCTCCATTATCAAAAGCATCACATCTTTGTGTTAAAGCCAAAAGCATAACCAGGCAAAATGACTCTTGTGATGCTTGCCAACCATCAAAGACATTTTCTCTTTGACTTATAGATTTCAGCTTCCCTTCATTCTTCATCTGACTTTTACCCTTTGATTAATACTGAAAGGATTTGGTAAATCAATTAAGAATGCTGTTTTTAAAATACAGGGAATTTAGCATTTATACTGGAGTACTATTCTTATTACATGGATTAAAGGAATATCTCATCTTCAGGTCAAGTGTGTTGTCTTTCACAGTCCATTATTCTAGACAAAACTGACTCAAATTCCCTGAGTTTACCAACTTTGAGATAAAAGGATGCTATAATAATAAATTAACTTGTTTAGCTTCTGTTTGTGCTTTCAAATTTTATTAAGTTTTGAGTGTAGAAATTTGTTAATCTAATTACTTTAAATAGAAGAAATAGAATTTAAGTGTTAGTCTATATTTAAATCATTTGAAATAGTTGCCTTTCCAGAGAAGATACCAATATCCACACTTAGACTTTTATATTTTTTTTTTAGTCTAAAGCATAATTTTGATATGTGCCCCAAAAGTTTTGATGGGATGATTCTTCATATTCAGTTCTTACAAACTGACTGTTTCTCAAAGTCTCATGCAAAAATTATAAGTTTGAATTTTGGGGGGATTGAATGACATATTCTATTGATCTCTGGAATAAAATATAAGTGGTACACAATGGATTGTCTATTATAATAAAGGAGAGAAAAATTAAATGGATTGAACAACTCTCTGGGGTCCTATAGAAAACTACCCAAACATGGTTTTAATGGAGGAAATGGCATAAGAAAATTAAGTACAGGACCTCCTAGAACTCATCCATTAACGTCATGACATTTCAATTATTGCCTCTCAAACTCTCAATGTTCTAATAGAAAAATTTCAGACTCAAGCATGCTCTAGCATTCAGGCCTAATGTTTGTAGAGAATGAGTCATCCTGCATATGGAGGACAGCTGCATCTATTGACCTTGTTTGTTTGCTAATAAAGAAGAAAACATCCTGTCAGTATTGAAGTTCTCCAAAAGGACTGAGTATTTTGTTGATGGCAAAAGCATATATAGCCCATCATAAGCCAATGTTAAGAAGTTTTCTTGTCATTAATGTAGTGTGCAACATTGGCTTCAGGTGGAACTTCCATACAAAGAAAAAGAGTGTCATTGCAACAAATGAGTATTTTCATTTGGTCTTTTATTTTTGAGGAAAAAAATTCCAAAATTGTAAAAATAGTGTATAGGAGCCCTGTGGTGATATATTTTTTTATTTAATAAAATCATCCTGGAATATCAGAGTCATCACAGAGCCCACATAGTGCATTTTTATCTGAGAAACTGACATTGTTAGAGCAATAGCATTCTATATAAGCCTTGAAAGCTACACACTGTCTTTTTATTCATTCTTAATTTATTTACAAATATGAGACTATATTTATACTACTCTGAATGAATGTGCCTGATTTTTTGTAGCAATATGAAAAGTTGTCTTACAGCTTATTTATATTATATATTCAATATTTATAAATAATATGCAAATAGTCAATTCTGAGTTTTAAGTTTTACAAGGTATGTATTTATATCTGTATCATTTTAATTGCTTCATATTCTATATTGACATAACATGATTGTAATAAGAAGCTTCTGGTCTGGAAATTTTGGCCAAACCTAGAGGTTTGGGGCCACTTGAAGCCCAGCTACTGTTTAATTTCAAATAATGACACAAAGGCTTATATTAACTACATGCTCATCAGCCTATGGCTCAGTCAAATAACTTGTTAACTCTTAACTCTTAAACTAAGCCATGTTTAGCCAAGTGACTTTCTTAGAGCAGCACTCTGAACTCTTTTTTTCTGCTTCTGCTGGCTTCTTTCTCTTACTCTTCCTTTTCCCAGAGTTTTCTTAATCTGGTAACCCTACCCATACTTTATGTCTGCCTTCTAGGCAATCAGTGTTTTATTAAACCAGTAGGAGGGACAAATATTTACAATGTACCAGAACATAATCTCAAAACACATGATTCATTTAATCAACCATTAATTATGAACATTTAGATCATTTCCAAATTTGAAGCTTAGCAAATATTGCTCTGGTAAAATTGATCCTTTAGACATGGTTGTGGAGACCTGACCCTTGAAGAAGACAGACATGTAAGAAATCCAGAAGATCAAAACCTGTGGATTAGTTCCAGGCAAATGTGGTTTCATTTGCCAAGGCCACCTGAACATTCTCAGCTTCTAAGATACCAGCTGAGACAGTTCAGCTTCAAGATCCCATGAGATCAACAACGTCCTTTGACAGCAGGAAGTAGTAAAAGAAATAAAGCTATGTCCAATTTCCCCAAAATATTACTTATTAATGTTTGTTTTCATTACAAATGGTTAGTGGTCATAGTCAATCTCTTAAAAAAAGAAAAGGGGGGGGGAGGAGAATATACAGGAATGATTAGAAAAGATAAATGGATTTTTATTTATTGATATAAACTTAAGGTCAACTTTATTATGCTGTATGTATTTTTCTACTCTTGATTAAGGTATGATGCTGATGTAACTCATTTAAAATTGTAATGTGTAATTGAGAAATACAGATTAATAGTCATCTGTGATAAGCAAACTTATAGTTATGTTAGTTAGGCTTTTGTAGGTATACAAAGATATATTTCAATTAGATAGGTAGTCTTCAAACACTTCAAAGACATGCAGAATATGGCATTTAAATTATTTTAAGAACTTAGACTTTTCTGGATAGTGAGACAGGCTGCTTCTGGCAGCACCAATGTATTTCAGGAAAATGATGGGCATTTAAGAAACTTCATGTGGAATTTACTTTGTGGCAACAGTTAGCCACTGGACAAGAAACTGTTCTGGTATTGACTACTTGATAGTATGCTGTATAAACTGGACATGCAGGTTCCATAGGAAAGTGACCTCTGAAATTTGGCAGAACAAGCCGAGATGATCCTTCAGGTTCCTGCTTTACAGAAAAAAATGCCAGCCATCCTTCTGGACACAAGGAGAAGTGATTGATGGACTGTGCCAGATTTCCTGCATCACTGAAAGATATGCCAGAGACTTTGGGCCACATAGACTGAAGATGGTGCCCCAGCATTACAGGGGAACTTTGGGTGACTGTCCAGGCAGACAGGTGTCATCTCTGTCATTTTCTAGACTTTGGAATTTGCTTGTACTTTCTGTTTATTTGGACAATATTATATCCTTCTGAGGTCTTTGATCTGGTTGACGATTTAATAATTATAGGTATAGTTCTTTTTAGTTTAAAAGGTATATTAGATATGAAACTTTAGACTCACAATGATAAGGTAGATAATGGAATATTCTCTTTAATTTTGTGAATACAAATAGACTGGATATTGTGACTGTAATTCCTGATTGAGAGCTGTTCTGTATGTAATTTTGCTATATGGATATTGAAACCTTTTTGATTAGACAGAAAAGAGGAAGTGTGGTGGAATGTTCTCTGTATGCTGTAAATAAAGCACTGTTTTGGCCTATGTAGAGCACCATAGAGGTGGGTGTAGAATCAGAGGACAGACAGGTAGAAGGAGGGTGGAATTAGCCAGTCTCCATCTGACCCCCGAAGAAGACAGACATGTAAGAAATCCAGGTGAGCCACGGGCTAGGCTACATGGCAGGCAGATTAGTAGAAATGGGTTGAATTAATATTAAAGAGCTAGCTAGTAACTTGCTTGAGACATGGGACAAACAGTATGAAGTTAAAAAAAAAAAAAAAGAAATGGTTGTGGAAACTGTTACTTCCTTAGGGTAATTTTTGAGAGTAGTGGTAGGGCAACAACAACTGTGTTGCTCATTGTGATGATTCTTATATGGATTCACAAGTTGTATTCTAGGAAGAGCATATCAAATTTCATTCACAAAAAACAGATTGCAAAAACTTGGTTTTTAATTTCACTGAATAGGCTCACTTCAGATAGATGTTCTCCACCAGTCAAGTCATTTCACAAAAAGCATCATCTAATTTTGAAGTGTGTATTTTTAATTATTTACACATCTGGTGCTCTGCTGCCAGCTCAAATCTTTCTTAGGAGATTTTGCTTATTTCTTAATGATTTTATAACTGTTTTATATGCCAATAATACTAACACATGTTTTTTTTTGTATGTGTTAAAATATTCTAACCCAAACTTAGAAGGGATATTTTCCAATAGATTTTTAAAATATGTTTTAATCATGTTTATCTTAAAATTGGTAGACACATTCACTTTGTCTTTGGGCAAAGCTAGTCAGGCAATGTGCTACACTCTAAGTGTAGTGGACTGAAGACAGGCAGATTGCAGTTCACATTGCACTCTGTGAGCTCAAATGTGAAGGTGGAAAATTTGATGTGAATACACAGTTTATTAATAGCTATTGGGAATCTTTTCTCATTAACAGGAATTTGTGTTTAGATGGAGTAACAACAATATTATGGTGAGGCCAAGGTGATTAAAGTATTCTATATGATGATTACAGAATTATATTAACTGTCAAGGTCATTAAGGTTACACGTGGCTCAGTGCAGATTTAATTTTCTAATGACCTTTAAGGGTTGTTACTCTTTCAAATACATTTTATTTTTCAGGGAGATTTATTCAGGGGAGTCCACACTGTAAATCTTGACTTGTGTTCTGGCCCCCTTCCACATTCACATTTGATCACCTATCCTAGGCTGACACCCTTAATAATGATTAGGTTATTAAGATAGTGCCTTTGGCTAGCAGCATTGTCCATCTGGTGTGTACTTAAGACTTGTGTTTGTCCAGGGCTTTTCTGATTCTATATGACAAATCTTTCTTCTGCTTAGGAGCCTTGTTTATTTTTTTCCACTGCCTCCTCTGTTATAGTAAAGATTCTAGCAGCATCAGGAAGACAGATATGGCATGCTTTCCAGTAGCAAAGTAAATTAATAATAATCAAGAAAGTGTCTCTTTTTATTATACATGTTGAACTTGGATGTTGAATTGACATCACTGATGGCTTTCACAGAATCATAGCTTAGAAGAATGGATAGAATAGAGTCTTTTACTAAAGTGGGGTTCAGTTCTCACCATTGCTTACTATCTGCAACATCCTTAAATCTCTCCTGTTAACAACACACATACATGTTTAGTCAAGGTGGTTAAAATAAGATACACTGTAATATTTTTCTAGTATATTTTTCATAGGTTTTGAATCCCTTCTTTTTCTCTCTTACTATGGTACATTTAATTTTTTACCACAGCATTTAATTATTAAAAAAAGTGTTGGTAACTAAATTATGGAGCCGATAGAGGTGTTATGAGACTTGAACATAATAAAGCTTGGGGCAAAACTTTAAAAAAATTGCAAAGCCTTTCATAAATCCTTTGTACAGACATGGTTATTTCTAAGGAAAGTGTAATTACTTCTCCTGACAAATAGGATGAATGATAACACTGGATGGGGTGAAGATAAAGGGTGGAAACCACAGGACAGGGGAATATCTGGTAAGATCATTAAGCATGGAAAAAGGAAATGTTATTCTTGGAAGGAGGGCAATGGAGTTTCTTTGTGCTTAGACGTCTGTGTAGATCCTTAATCACTCTGTGGAGCCAAAGAGTGCAATAGATTTATAATGCTGCTGCATTTGTCACACCCCTCTATCCTGCCATTGAGTCAGCATGATGCAAATCAGCCTGCACTGCAAGTTGCAGAATTAAGCTTGAGTTGCAGCCATACAATTGTCTGAATTAATGACTCTGGGAAACCCTCAAGTTTCATTTGTTTCTCCATCTTCACAGGGATATTTGAAAAAATATGTTAATTTCTAAATTGAGATATGGATACACTGCCATGGAAGTTGAAATGATTTAATGGGATTATGAAGCATGTTATATAACATACATTTAGTCCAATCAATTATTATTAAAATATAGTTAGTACATAAAGCACATATAAAACACAACTTTAGAGGATGTTAATTTTAAGGAAAGAATAGTAAGGAATAAAAAAGCATTCTGATCATTACAGTGTTGGTGTACTGTGGATATGGCAAACATATTGATAAAAATGTTATCAGTAAACTGATGGCTGGATGGTCTGTACTATTACTTTGGACTGTGATAATTAAAATATTTAATTTATTAGATAGGAAAAGAAGTTTAATGGTGAGTTTTATCATGGCATCTTTCTGTTATTTTTAATAGACTTCTGGTGAAGATTGGGGTACAGAGACTTCTATATGTAGGCATTAGTCTCCCAAAGAACTGCAAACCAGGTAGGAACTAGCCATGATAATAGGCCCAAACAGTGCCAAGCCTGACATATCAAATGTAGTATAGTTATTCTATGATGTCTATTGCAATATCTCTGCAGATAAACTTGCCTTTTATACTTATGTAATTCCCACCTGTGCAGAGAGATCTGAAAAAGCAAGCCATCACATATCTTTACCTCCTTTTGTCAATATTTTAGAGAGTATCTGTCCAAAAGAGAGGACTCTTTGTAGTACCTGCTGCTTATAGCAAAACCAACCATTAGAATTACCTCACAATACCAGAACTTCTGAAATTGCTTTATTATTCTGTAAGGAGAAAACAATGACACTGTACTGTGTCCTGCTGTGTCTTTCAAAAAAAAAAAAAAGAAAGGAAGGAAGAATAAAGAAACAGCAACCACTGGGTTGCAGGCTGCTTAGCAATCATAAACAGGTATTTTATACAACTTTTACATAAGAAACAAAGTTATTGTATCCAATAAATACCCATTCTGGGAAATGGAATTATAACTGAATTTTTTCTTGTTTGCTTTACTTGTTCTATTGGGCCTATCAGGCTCACTAGTAGCAATTAGTGTCAGAGTTTCTAGAATCCAAATGCACTGCAATATAATAGGAAATCTTTGACTTTTCTCAAAGCTTCAGCAGCATCTGCACACAGATTAGTGATCTCGGTTGGAGTTTTGGGTGAAAAGATGGCTATCGAACAGCTATTCTGCTTCTTATTTGAGAACTTGCTAAGAATAAGGAGGCATGCATCATCTCTTCTGGTTTGAGGTAAGACCAGGAAATGTTTTGTTGTAAAGGAAAGCCCTTTTACAGCCAGCATGCTCAGCTGCTTGAATTTATCTATTTGGAAACTGGTCATGCTGGCAAGCTTGCTAGGGTTTTGGTGAAGAGCCACATATCAAAAGACCTTCCTTTAGCTCTTGGCTCTGCTAATTACACTGTGCTTGAACTAGATGTAGTTCTGTGAATTTGCTTCTTCAGTGTAACATGAGGTAATCAGAGGACCTAATATAGTAGGCTGCCTGAGAAGATGACATGAATGAAGTATCAGATGCCTCTCTGACTTCACTTTCTGTTCTATTAGTACCATGTCTTTGGGAAGGTTGATAACTATTTTTTCCTGCTTGAAGTTTCATCTGATGCCTCTAGGAACCTGGGGAAGTCATATGATATGCACATATTATTACAAGAACCAGCAATTATGAATATATAATCATGAAAATACTATTGACTAACATGCAGCTCTAACATAAATAAATGTAGTTTAGATTAGTCTTTGGGTGAATAGCTTTGAGCCACATTTCATTAGATCCTTAAGAATGTCCTAAAGGGGAACCAACTTAACAGTACTGATGTGGAATGTCTTTCTGTATGTTGTGAATTACCACTGGATAATAAAGGGACTGTTTTGGTCAATGGCAAGGCATTTTAAAAGCAGGTAGGAAATCCAAACATAGATAGAGAAGAAGGAGGGCGGAGTCAGAGAGAGAAATGCTGCAAGCTGCTGTCCAAGAGAGCAAGATATAATAGAACTCAGGTAAGCCATGGGCCATGTTGTGACAAAAGTTCATCATTGGGCAAAAAAGTGTTCTTGCCTTGACTGCTTGATTGAATGCACTATAAACTTGACATGCAGGATCCATAGGAAAGTGACCTCTGAACTTTGCCAGAGCAAGCCAATATGGTCCTTTAGGTTCTTGCTTCACAGAGAAAACTGCCAAACATTCTGTGGCACACAGGGAGAAGTGGTTGATGAACTATGGGATTAAGGGTGTAAATCACTACTCCTAGTCTTTCCCTGTGCTGGGATTAAAGGAGTATGTGATTGACTCTCAGCTGTTTATCCTTGTATTCAAGGATCAAGAATTTCCTGAGCTGTCTGTCTAGGATTTGACTATATGTTGCCTCTAATATTTCAGGATTTATTAAATATCTAACAAATATCCACATCAAAGGTATAATTTAGATATAAAATTTTAAACTCATAAAAATAAAATAAATGATAAAATATTTTTAATTATTTTGCTAAATACAAATGACTAGATATTGTAATTGTTATTCTTGCTTGATAGCTGTTTTGTTGCATTTAATTTTCCTATGTTGTAATTGAAACCTTCCTTTTTTGTTTTTTATTTTTCAATTACAGACATATTTTATTAATCTTCTTACTACTGCCTTCTTTTTCACTTGAAATTCATTTTAGAACTGTTCAGAAAATTTTGTATATTGCATTTTATACCGATAAATAATATTTTGTGTTATATAAAGAGTCCAGAAACACCAACAGTTTGTTAATAACAAATAAATAATACACTAATGCTTGCCTAAGAAGTAATTCTATATATTCCATTTGCCTTTCTGCTTTCAACCTGAAAAATTGAGAATATTTCACATTTGAAATTGAAGTTGTGTCTTCACTAGTTCATGTATTGTATTGCCACACAAAGCTTTTAAAGGTGTAAAAGGTGTGAAAGACAATTTAATCCAGGTGAGAAGTATTTATTTAAGCCACTTTGTAATAATACACTATATCAAAGGTTTTCTTCATTCTGCTGAGCAGTAGTCACTGCAAATTATGAAACCTTCCTTTTTGATTAGACAGAAAAGAGAAAGTGATGTTGGATGTCTTTTTGTATGCTGTGAATTACCATTGGTTAATAAATAACTGTTTCCGTCTATGGCAAGACATCTTAGAAGCATGAGGAAGGATAGTGGAGTCAGAGAGATGCTTTAAGCTGTTGCCTAAGAAAGAAAGATGTAATGAAACTCAGGTGAGCCATGAGCCATGTTGCAAGATATAGATTGATGAAAATGGGTTAAGATGCAAGAGCTAGCTAATAATATGCCTGAATCATAAGCCAAATGACTTATAATTAATAAAGCATTTGTGTAACTATTTGGTGATACGTGGCTGTGGGACTGCAGGTCTGGATCTTGGGCTGCATTGTCCAGAAACTTAGACTACACAATACAGCACCATTTTGGTTTTCCCCAAGTTTTTTTTGTTTGTTTGTTTTGCTTTCCTTAACTTTACTTTTTAATTTTTATAGTAAGGTGTACAAATGAACTAATTTAATGTGAGGATATGATTTTATGATCTGTTCTCAAGATAATCCATATCCTTCTACAAGGACTGATTGAAACACCAAACTTTGTGAGTTTACTGCTGAGTCCTCAGACATCAATTTGAGAGCATCACTTTGTAAGACTCTCTGATAGTGGATTAATATGAGAGTATCTGAAAGGTGAGGGTTTGGGGTACATGGTGACTATGACTCCTCGGTAGTGTGAGAATAAAGTAATTATCAAGAGCCAAATTTTTATTTATTCATTCATTTTTAATATAGAAAAAATATAGCAAGAGAAATAAAACTATTACATTGAAGTTGGGAAAGACTAAGCAACAGGAGGAAAAGAATCCCTGAGAAGGCACAAGAATTGGAGACTAACTTTATCACACAATCAGAAAGAAACCCCATAGAAACACTATGCTGTAGCCATTATACATTTACATGCTGCTTCTGTCTCAGTGAGTTGATAATGTTGATTTGGGGGGCCTGACTTTTTGTCCTATATTCCCCTAGCTCTTGCACTCTTTCTGCATTCTACCCCATGGGATTCCCTGGGGTCTATGGACAAGTATTTGATGAAGTTATCCTCTTTAGAGTTGAGGGTTTTTTTAGGTACCTATTGTTGTCTGCACAATGTCTGATTGGATTTTTATATTTGTTGTCATTTACCTTATGGAGGACAATCTATAGTCTTGGAAAAAGCCTGAGGTTTTGAAGAGAATCCCAGTGGGGACCTGTTGGCCACCAACTAATTATATATAACCCAATCAGGGTACTTTAACTTTCCTTTGATGACAAGAAATGACCAGTTGGTCCCTACAGAAAATCATTGTCCTTATGAAGATATAATGGAGCATAAAATCATGGGGCAAATAAATTATTTTATGGAAAAGCCTGAAATTCTCCCACAATAAAATAACCCTGACTCCTCCTAGTAGACTATGTAGCTGGCCTTACTGCACAGAAAAGAACATCTCTCTTCCTTTCCTAGATGCTTCAAAAACCACCTATGGGGTAAGAATCCTGACATTTATAACTAATTTCCCGGAGTATCCATTCCTGTTACCCCATACTGTTTGTCTTCAGGGCAATTCTTGCTTAAAAAATATTTGCTTAAACACCAAAGGAAATTCAAGGTTAGCTCAAATGTAGCACTAAGAAGTAGAAATACCTGTATGGAAATACATCTGGAGAATATTATATTATGTGCTATAAATCACAAGGATTAATTATGAGGAAAACTCACATGAAAACCGTAGTTCATACATGAGGATCCAGTATCTTGGTAAAGGTAAATAATTGGGTGGATTCTTGGAGTTTAGACATAATATTGTAATAAGAAGTTTCTGGCCCATCCTAGCCTTGAGATCACAACAAGCTGTCCCAAATAATCACACAAAGCCTTATATTAATTATATTCTGTTTGGTCTATGGTTCAGGCATATTACTTGCTAATTCTTACTCTTAACTAGCCTATTATTAGCTATATGGCTTAGTAATTTTTCTCAGAGAAGCATTATCATCCTCCTTCCTCTGTGTATTCCTGGTATCTCTGTTCTGCTCTTCATCTTCCTAGAGTTTTCATAGTTTGGTAACCCTGCCTATAACTTTTATCTACCTTCTGGTCAATCAGTAATTTATTAAATCAATAGGAGGGACAAATATTTACAACGCACAAGAGCATAATCCCACAGAATAATATGCGAAAAAGTTATAGGTGACTATTAATAGAAATGCCTTAGCTATGATAATCTGAGTTCTTGAGCAAAGCTTTCCATTCTGAAGGCAACATCACTTACTTCAAAATACATGATACTATAGACCCTGAATTGATCCTGACAATGTTAATAGAGCATGTGTTATAAGTTAGAAATACTCCAAAATACAAGGTTGAATAGGTACAGCAGCAGTAACTGTGAATGAGAAATGTTATGTTTGGGGGATAGGGCAAAGCAGGCCAAATAGAGTAAACTGAATGGACCTTTTGTCCAAATCAGTGATTCCCAACTTGTGGGTCTTGGCCATTTTGGAGGTTGCTTATTAGATGTTTACATTACAATTTATAACAGTAGCAAATGTACAATTATAAAGCAGCAACAACATAATTCTATGGTTAGGGGTTACCACAGTATGAGGAACTGTACAAAAAAGTCACAGCAGCCTAATGAGAACTATTGGTCTAAATAAATATATGTATCTTTTTTGGCTCATAGCTCTTCATGGAGATTTTCCTAGAATCATCTGAATGTTAACCTTGAGTCATGAGTTTTTATTTTTTTCCCTCTTTGGCTTGTGCCTTCTTAAAGTAGACTGTGACCACTTTTCCCTTCTACTTAGGAGTAGTGTTAAAGGTAGTTAAAAAATATCCCAATAGACAAAATTAACATTTGGTCATGTAGCTTGTCTGGATAAAGATGTTTTCTAAAGTAAGGGTGGCATGGCCTTATGGGCAGTAAACAATAACTTAGATGATCAGGGATGGAGAGAATATGTCTGGATGATTTGACAGAAGAGATTTGTGGAGAAGAACAAAGATAAATGGTTGTAAAAGTATACAGAAATATGCAGCACCTTGCATCTTATGAACCATCTGCCACTGAAGAACAATTAAACTGATAGTACTCATTCTGTTAATGCCACACATTCTATTTTTGGGCTACTCCAGGAGTAGCACAATCCAGGAATGGGGTGAACATGCTGACAATTATAGGGGTTACTGGATACATTTTGGACTTCTTTTGGTAAGGACAATACAGACCCTACCATTATTCAACACCAGAGACTCAAACTGAGTTACAAAGATTTGTTATTCTTTAGGAGGCTACCTACCTCTTCCAAATATGTTTTATTTATCTTTTCTTGTTTGTTTGTTTTTGTTGTCTCTATGCTGTCCTTTGAATGGGGCACACCAATGAGTAAAGATGACAGAATTTTTACCTCTCCTTTCTGGAGCACCATCTCAACAGATGTTAGAGGATGTTTTCTTAGACATATACTCAGGGGCTTGAAACACTTGGTTCAAGGAACAGTACCTGGTGTATTGGAAATCAGAATCTATTTGGAGTCAGTTAATGTGGAATTCAGTCTTGGATGTCTTACTTACTATCACTGTTGATGAATGTCAAGTAGCTCCATATTCCTTACTTCCACTTTCTATTGAGAAAATTACTATTTAACTAATTCAGTGATCCTTTAAAAATTCAGGGATTTTTTTTAAATATGTAAAACTTGGAGAAAAAAAGTGTCTAATTTGAAATAATAGTTTTGAGTAAAATATTTTCATGACAAAATTTAAATCATAGTTGAAAAATGAAATGATAAAAAATCTTTCCTTTATAACCCAGTCCATTTCCCTAAAGATAATCCCTTAATAATGTCTGACAGCTTATGCATTTTTGATCAGAAATAAATATGCATAGTAATATCCCCAGTGTGTATGTGTCTCTTAAGAAAAAAAATTACTAAGAAACCAGTTATATCACACAGTGTTCTCTACTTTGACTTTTTCCATAGATTGAATTATGGGAGATTTTATTATTCTAGTGTAATCATTAGAAAGAAACATGATAAATCTGGGAGTGTAGGTCATTAATCAAGTACTACCTAGACTGCTCAAAATACTAGCTTCCTTCCTCTAGTAGAAATACACTAAACCACTTTATTGTACACTATTTCTACATTCATATTTCCTCTCTAGATAGACTTTTGATTCCCCTTATTTTTTTTGTTCAATTTCTATAAAAAGCATCCCTATTTGAGCATATTGATTTCCAACTTTTGAGTCAATGGATAGATGTACTTTAAATCTGTGTAGGTATTAAATAATTGCCTAGTTTCTCAAGGACTGGTTGACAAAAAAATATCCAGTAAGGTGCCACTTAATTTTTATTTTTCATATTGAGTCCTTTGTATTATGAATAATTTTAGTCATACTTTACATATTCTGAGGCCAAACAATTTGTCTTACATTTTTGTTGAAAATACCTTCTCCAAGTCTGTAAATACTGTTCTCAAAGATATTTTTCAAAAGATGAAAACATTAAATTTGGTGCAAATTGTGTTGTATGTTTTTCATGTTCTGTAACAAATATATTTCGACTAGCATTATACTTTTTTCCCATTTCTTTTTTTAAACATTTACTCTTTTTTTTTGCATAGAATCATGCATAGGCAATGCAATGCTATTGATTCTTCTTTACTGCATGATAAAGCAGTTATCAGATGCTCAAGGAAAGTTAATCTCTGTTGATGAAGTTTTACTATATATCGCTCCCAAAATTTAAGAATCTTCTCTTTTAGACAGATAGCCTCACTTGCTACTAAAAGGTGGATCTTAATCTGTGACTTTAAATCTATTAGTACATCTTTTAATTTGGTATGCCAGAGTTTCATACATATATATTTAGGATAGTAATGTCTTTTTGGCTAAATGTTACCCTGATGAGTTTGATGTCTATTTTGTCAAATTTTATGGTACTGGTACTTGGTAGATTCATGATCCTCCTTGACTGGAGTACTTTTGTTCATCTTTTGCTGAAGGAGAAAATATCTTTGAAGCTAAGATGTGGGTCTTGTGGACAAAGATACATAAATCTTGTTTCTTGATCTGTTCATATAGCCTATATATTTTAATGGGAATGTTAATGCCCTTAATATTTAAAGATAGTATTGAAATGTGTGTGTGTGTTAATTGCAATCATTTTGCTGTAGATCTTTGTTGTTTTTAGTGTCCTCAGAGGTACTTTGCTTTAGTAATTATGGCTTCATTTTTATTTCGTCAGCCTTGACTGTGCTTATTCCTCTCTTCAACATAAAATGTTGCTTCTTGTATTTTTTTTTTTTTTTACATTTGGTTTGTTGGATAAAAGGTTTTTAGGTTCTTTATATCATAGACTGTTTCTTTTTGCTTTGAACATGATAGTTTTAGTGGAAATATTAGTCTAGGCTGTCCTTCATGGTCTTTAGTACATCAAATATATTGGCCCTAGCTCTTCTTGCTTTCAGGGTTTCTATTAAGAAACCAACTATTCTTCTGATAAAATTTTCTTTACATATGACTTATATCTTTTCTCTTGAAACTTTCAAAACACTGTTCTGTATATTTATTTTTTTAAACATGATATGGCACATTGGTTTTATTTCCTGGTTTTGTCTATTTGATATGCTCTGTGCATCATTTATCTGTGTGTTTTGTCTTTCTTTATTTAGGCAATGTTTTATTCTATAATCTTGTTGAAGATTTGATCTATGGATCTGGATTTGGATTCTTCTAATTGCATTATTTGAAGCATTGCCCATTTGTTTGATTTATCCTGTGGATTTTTCAAAAACTTCTATAGTCTTCTACTTTATCTTTTTTTTTGAATTCAATTTTAAAATACCAAACTTTAAATTTTGTGTATGGGCAAGAGTTGATTTTAGCATTTCCCTCTCAAATATTCAACATAATTTATGTAGTCTTTCTTTTTCTTATTGTTTATACTTTGTCAAAATCCATTGGATAAAGATACCTTGACCGTTTTTTGACATACCATGTAAAGGCATGAATACCCAGTTATCACACTTATGAACCAAAAAAAAAAAAAATCAGCTCTTCTTTTTTTAAATACTGACATCACAGTTCCTTCATTTAGGTAGCTGATGTCTTAAAATCATGAGAAAAAAGTCCTCCTAATCTATTTTCCTACCTTCATTCATTCCTTTGTTCCTTCCTTCCTGATATCTTTCTTTCTTTTTTATTTTCTTCATAAATCTTTTTCTCTGTCTTTACTCTCCCTCCCTCCCTCTCCCCCTCCCGTTTCTTTTTCTTTCTTCTTTCTTTCCTTAATTTTTGCCTTCATTCTACTCTTTCTCTTCTGTTTTTCCTTTAGTTTTTCAAAATTTAACAATTACTTCAGAAACTTTTACATTGCATTCTAAATTTTATGATAATTTACCAATTTCTTCAAAAGTTATTTTAAATTGAATAAACTGGCCACAAAGTTATAAGAAAATTTCAAGTTGCTCAGTTTGTAACTTTCCTGCTATGCTGCAGGCTGAATTTTATCTAGGAAATCTACATTTTGGAACTAAATAAAAATCACATGTATGTAGTTATAAATGATTACCTAATTATTTCAATATTATCTTTAGAAAAGTCCTCAATTTTTTAGTGTTGTAATGCTCTATCAAGTGAGTCTTAGCATACATTTGCTTTCCAGTAAACTGATGACCCCAAATACTTAAATGTTTAAAATTACATGCAATGTATTGTGTGTGGTTTGACGTGAGGTTGTACTTATAATTGCTTATAAATATTCTTTGTTTGTGTTTTATCTACTTTCTATATACTTAGTTTGAGTGTTGCAACTTATTTTATAATCAGAAAATGTTTCTATTTCTAGCTTAGATATGGATACAGCTTAAGGTTTATACACTGGTGTGGTACAAAGTTTGTTACATCAAAACCAGAAATATCTTCTAGTTACATGCCACATTCTTATTATAAAAAATCATATGCACTATTGTCAGTTAATTAATGTTTGCTGAAAAGCTAAGGAATGTTTTATGTAGGCAATTTTACTTAGGACACTGGGATGTTAATGCTGAAAGAAAAAAAACAAACTATAATTTGTAAGTAAGCCTTTATAGTGTTGGGCCAAGTGCCAGGTACTTTGGCAGTTTATTTGATTTAATCTTTTGAAGAAATCTATAAATTGGCAATATTATCACCCTTTTATAGATAGTGTACATAAAAGATGCACTTTGAGGAGCATGCCTGAGGTCTAAACAAGTTATTATTTTAGAGTAGAATGTGTTCTTAGTGTTCCAGATGCCATTGGGCATCTAAACACTTTTATTATTAGAAAGCAGTAAGTATGGAGCAGTTGAATTTCTCCTTCAACTTTACACTCAATATATGACAGCTGGAGGTAGAAAACCTTATTTTTACTTCTTAGATTTTACCATCTAGTTTTTCTAGGAAGTTACAGAATAGATTCACCCTTTGTTTTTTGATGTATAGCTTTTGAATGTGTAAAATTGGGGTACTTTGTGGTGCTAGAAATAAATATCTATAAGGTGCTTACACATAGTAAATCCTCAGCAGTAACATAAACATCACCACTGAAGGCAGAGCTCAGATCTCTATCTCCCTGTAATATCAATGCCTTACCATTAGAGCAAATCAGCTATCATTCTTTAATACAACACCATAAATTCAGTTCCACTCATTAGCATTTCTTTAGAGTATGTTTATATTTTGTACTTCACAGCTCTGCTGATATTTATAAGCTCAATGAATAAGAAGGGAACAATACATAAAACCCATATTGGTGCCAAGAGCACATAGATAAGCATTCAAAGAAATTTTAGAAGTGATGTTATTTGACACAAAACTCCCTACAAAATCAAAACCAACTAAAAAAGGCTGACAATCAGATAAGAAAAGTCATTGATTAAAGGTCATGGCTTCTAGATATGGTCACAGATCTCTGCCACCTGCTGTAATAACTACATAGAAAATGATAGATTATTCAGGTATCTGGAGAAGATAGGTACACATTATTGCAGTTTGTACAGAAAGCCATGCCACCAGAGGAAATAGATGTTACTCTTTTTATAAATATCAGTATCAGTGCCAATTTTTGTCCATTTAAAAAAATTAACTCAGATTTAAAGAAATTACTTTTGAGTCCAATTTGATACTAAGTAGTTTTATGCATTTGCAAATAAAGTTGTTTAATACACTAGCTACTTGTCACATGTCAAACTTAAATTAAATGAAAATGAATTTTTTTTACATAATAGTCCTATGTAGCTGATTACTACTGTGTTGAACAGTTCAGAAGAAGATTATTATAATTGTTGAAAATAGCAATTGATAAGTATTGGTTAATCCTTTCTGGCTTTCTACCTTTGTAAAATAAGAGTATTCTTCTGCTTCTTTACTATTCTGAACCTTGACACGTGGCAGTACCCTGGGATGGATAAGATTAGATTGTGTTATTTTTTAAATTGCATAAAAATCCCAATGAAATGTGATTTCTGCTTTGTACCATGTTAAGTCTTTGACTTAGAAGTTTTCTATTGAAGCAAAGGAAAACAAGACATGGGAGACTTAGCTTGACATGTGATACTCCTTTGCCAGGGTATTACACGTCATGTATGTGTACATGCCTTGTCCAAGGTGAATTCATGGCTACTTATAACCTTCATAGTATTAGTAATTACAAAGCTACAATATTCTTGGGAGGCAAAATGGAAACTTTTGATGGACAATATGAACTGCCATTATAATGCTCACATTACATTCACATTAGTAGGTATTTAGTATTACTTATGTATACCCTTAGAACATATACCCAGAGCAACATGTGTTAAGTGCATATTAACATACACTAGCATTGCTTCAATGCCAATTGAGGAAGGCCAAATGCCAGTGCTGTTGCTGAGTGTCACCACAATAACTTCATGCCCATTGTCTCCCAAATTGTTGTACACAAAAAGGCTTGATCATGTTTGCCAAAGTTCTTTATATATTGCTTCCTTGTTTGTTTTTGCAAATTGTATTAAATAAAGTCTCTATGTTTAAAATAGCCTTATTCCTTAGAATATTTGTATAAATGAAAATTAATAGTTCATATCTCCTGTTACTTGGAGTCTTTATTAGGATCATCTTCATACATCCCAGGAAGTTTCTACTGCACTACATTTCCACGCCAATACTCCAAATGCCCCCTCTATTCCAGATGTCTTTCCCCACACACTTTCTCTCTGCCCATCTCCCTCACACTCAGTCTCCTGCTCCTGTCTCCACTCTTATGGAGTATTTCTGTAAAATCTATTCTATTTCTCTCTTCCAGAGAGATCCATATGTTCTTCTATAGACCCAACTTCTTTACTTAACTACTCTGGATTACCAGATTGTAGCTTGGTTATCATTTACGTAATGGCTAATATTTATTTATAAGCAAAAACATACCATATTTTTCTTTCTCAGTCTGGATTACCACACTCAGAATGAGCTTTTTCTAGTTGCTTCCATTTGCCTACAAATTTCATGATGTCTTTTTTTAACAGCTGAGTGATATTTCATTGTGTAAATATACCACATTTTCTTCATCTACTCTTCAGTTGAGGGGCTTTTAAGTTGTGTCCAGTTTTGACTGTTATAAATAAAGATGCAATGAACACAGTTGAACATGTCTTTGTGGTTGGATGGACCCTGCTTGGAGTATATTCCCAAGGTATGATATATAAATATAAATATATATATGACATAGATAAATCATAGGTAGATTGATTCCTAACTTTCTGATAAAATTTCTTATTTATTCCCATAGTGGCTGTACAAATTTACACTCCCATCTTCTTGCCAGGTCAGAGGTCCAGTGGCGTGAAGGTTGCATTAAACTGAGTTTTGAGGGTTGTCCCACTGAAATTTTCAAACATCCCAAGTTTATGCTAAGGCAAATAATTGCTCTTCAAAACTGAAAGCAGGGTCCTATTGCTGAGGACAACACCCACACAACTAATTAAACCTGGAGAATTTGAGTGGGCACCTACATGGAACCTAAAGTCTAGTCTTTTTGGTGTGGAATGGTACTTTGCAATATACCAAAAGAGAAATATGGACAAGTAACTCAACCCCAAAATCTTTGACCTACAATCTGTCCTATCTACAAAATATGCTAGAGCAATAGTGGCATAAAACTTGTAGGAGTAGGCCATCAATACATGATTTGAGTTAAGGCCCATTCAATGAGCAGAAACCCATACTTAACACTGCTTGAGTAACCAAGGACCAAATACTAGACTGCCCAGATACTTGAAGGAAAACCAAATACTGCTCTAAAACAAAAGCAAAAGCAAACAAAAAATATATCTATAAATTGGCTCCCAATGATATTCTGCTATCCTCATAAACCAGTGCCTTATCCAGTCATCATCAGAGAGATTTCTCTGTCAGAAATGAGAACAAATGAAGAGACACACCACCAGACATTATATGGAGAAAGAGTCTAAATTGGAGATCTTCAGCAAATCCCTTCCCTCAGAGCTCAGGGAATTCCACAGAAGGGGAGGTTGAATGTAACAACCATAAAGGGTGAAAGATACCAGGAGAACAAAGTCTTCTGAATCAACTAAGCAAGGCACATATAAACTCCTAGAAACTGCATATGCAAGCACAAGCCCTACATGGGTCTGCACCAGTTCCTTTGAATTTAGGTTATGTTATTAGGTGATTAGCTTTATGGGAATCAGATGGTGAGAAAGAAAGGGTCTCTGACTCTTGTGCCTACTCCTAGGTTTTTTCCCCCTTCTGTTGGGTTCACATCTCTAATTTTAATATGGTCCTTTTGCTTCATCATATTATATTTTATTTTGTCTTCTTTGGTTATTATCTCTTAGAATCCTGTTCTTTTCAAATGAGAGTCAGAAAGGGAGTGAATCAGATGGAGAAGAGGTTGGGATGAACTGGGAGGAGTAGAGGGAAGGAAAAGCAATAATTAGGATATAATATATAGAAGATAATTTATTTTAAATAAAAGGGAAAAGTAAAAAAGTAACATCACTAATGTGTTTATAAATACAAAAAAGAAAAATTACAGTTCAAAAAATTGTGGAATGGAATTTAAGTGATTACAGATAATTGAGTTCAATAGTGTGGGTGATAGGAGTCTGGAATATAAATCCTAATAACCAGAGAAACTATCTATAAAATGTTTAGTGAGCCTCCTGGGCCATCTGCTTTCATCTAAAATTGGTAGATTTGCAAGATCAATGGCAAGAGTATGTATTTAACTGGTACTTCATCTGATGCTTGAGTAACCTAGACTTTAATTTATTTTTCCATTCATTTGCTTGTCATAGTATAAATTTTATAAATTTTAGATTATAGCTCCTTCTTCCATTTTTCTAAGAAGTGAGCTAGAACCCATGATCTGATAGGAGATTTGAGTTTCTCCATAACAAGTTTTAACCATAGTTGGTCTAAGACAATACTATCTCTAAAGTCCCTAGATATATAGGGTCCTATGCAATAGAATAATATATTGAAAAGTAGGATGGCTACTTTGCAAAACTTAAACTGAAATATGAGACAAAAGGCAATGATTTTAGTCTACTGATGGCCCTAGCTCTCTGCAGTCAGTGTCTTCATCTATGAAGTGGGAGTAATATATAGTGATATTTATTTGTAAAGCTGTTGAGAATGCTAAATGATATGTACAATGACTATTAACATCTTGTGAGTTACTACTCTGTCTGACTTCCATTCTTCTCCTCCCCTTCCACACAATTCTCTGAAAGATAAACATTTAATCTCATATCTGCAGCTAAAATTGTATTAAATATGTACCAAAAATGTTGAGTTTATTATCTCTTATTTTGTTTTCATTTTCTAATCTAATTTTAGGTAAATGTAGCAATACGCCTATAGAATTGGGAACTCAAAGAAAGACATTGATTGTAAGAACATTGTAATAAAGAAATCACATATACATTAACCAGGGAGGATCTCAGAACATAGCAAGTCTGGTAGCAACTTCAAGTAACTGCTGAATCTTTCAATGCAACAGACATACATAACTACGATCAACAAAGTCATTCCTAGGCCCCTCTGACCCCCAATAAGCAAAACTAAAATATGTTGCAAATCAACAAAGTAAATATTTTTTGAAGTTTATTGAAGTTGTATTTTCCTTGGGAAGCATGTAGAGAGAACTCTGCCAACCAAGGTTAATTGGACTCATTTCAGCTTCAAAGTGTGTTAGCTTTGATTTAAAGTTTTAAAACCTCTCCTAAACCCCAGCAATTGTGGCATTGTTTTATTGGGTGTTTATCTATGCTATCCCTACAAGGATCAGAGTTGAGTATTGTACACTCAAGTGCCCAAGAAATTATTACTGATTTTACATCTGTGATGCTCAGGAAAAACTATTTCCACTTCAAAATATTCATTATGCATGTAAAGTGGCTCCAGAAAAAAAAACTCTCCAACTAACTGTTCTAAACACTGACTCAGAGGTCACTCACTTTAAAGTTGACTTTGGGTTCATGTGCTGTTTTTTATTATGAATGCTCGACTTTTCTGTTAAAATGTTTGGCTTTTATTACACTCATTTTGTCAGTGGAGAAAACTTACTTTGCTTTTTATTGAAAAAATTGAATGGCTTTTTTTGTTGTTGTTTTTTCCCTCTTTTCTTTCAGGTAGACTCTATCATCAATGCCAGCCATTATATTGAAAAAAAGAACATACTTTTTCAGAATCAAGGAGATTTTTTATTATACTCCTGGAACTTTCTCCAAAGACTAAAATCCATGTGTATCTTTCTGGAGAAAATAAAAAGGTAAAATATCTTGCTGCTTTTCTTTATTTTTAAATTAAAAAAACACGTTCTTATTGGAAATATGGAGATATTTCAGAAAACCATATTACACAGAAAAAGCAGTTTCCTAAAACTATTGCAATTTTTTGTCTTTTTTGAAACTTATAGCAGCATAAATATTATAGCCTTTAATTATCTCAAAGTACTTATAATACTGCCTTAAATTGAGTGATTTTTTCATGTTGTCAAATTTTGTTTTACTTTTTCTAACATTTATATTGCAAGTTACAAAACACATTTTATACTAGAAACTAATTTCAGCATAATTATTCAGGGATCAAAGCAAGGCGAGGAATGTTATTTACCTCTGTATTCTCTTCCTAAGTGGACTGGATTAGATTGGAGGTGATCAGTTGAAAAAGAAAAGAAGAAAGGAAGGAAGGATCTGAAGCCCACAGCTTATTTCTTATAAAGATCCCAGAAAGAAGAAATATTAGACACATCTGTCAGTTTAACAAAAATGTCAATTTCAAACTATAAAGTAAATAAAATCTGTGATGTATTTTCTAAGTTGTTATCACCTTCAACAACTAAAACCAAAAAAGTATCTATAGTATTTTAATTAGAATGAATGCAGGAAGACACAGCCTGTGAAGAACCTCAGCAAAAGAGATGAGTTACCCCAATGCCAGCCAGCCAGCCAGGCCAGCTAGCACAGCACCCAGGTCTGGGCAACAGGGCACAAAATGTGTCCCCCAAACTCATCACAGCTCTATCTGCAGTTAAGCAAGCAGGGTCCCTGCATGCAATCCTGACTATCACATCCCTTATCACATCCTCTACCCTATAAGCCTCAATCCATTCCCAAACTGTATCCATCCCTCCAATCTCAGCTGCTCCTTGAAATACAGCCTCTGGAGAGCCCCATCACAAGTGTGGCTTCCTGAGACATCAACTCTGGAGAGCTCCTTTACAAAAGAGCTTCAGCTGCAGAACTCAACTGCTTCCTAAACCACAACTTCCACTGTCTCAGGTGGAGACCCACAGCGAACACTAGCCCAGGCTATTGAGAACTCACTGACTCTGAAATGATAGCCGAGGAACCTTCATGGTAAGGAAATAAACCTGAATGTAGATGACAATGGAACAGCTTGGGCAGTTTGTGGAGCCTCTTGTAGAAGGACCAGAGTTTATTCTTGGTGCACGAACTGACATCTTGGAGCCCATTTCCTACAGAGGGACACATAACTCAGCCTTGATACTGGGGGAAGGGACTTGGTCCTACCTCAACTGGATATGCCAGACCAAAGTGACTCACCTTAGGAATCCTCTCCATTTCTCAAATCATGCAAATCATGAGGACTAGTGTTTGCCTTTATCTGTCAACTAGAAATTTGTAAGTCTATCATACCAGACTCAAGGAAAATGAAATCCAGGGAATGTAGGATATCACACAAAATGTCACTAAACTCATGTGAGAACAAGAAAACATATGAACATATGTCCTTAGGATTGATCACAATTTTTCCCATTGTTCAACTTGCTGCCTTGAGTAGCTTAAACCCTAAAGTAAATGTGGGAAATTCAATGATACTTATATTAAGGCTTGTCTATCTGGGGTCACAAAGAGGTTTACATTTTTTTTTTTTAGTGTCTAGGAGATTTAGAAGTAAAGGAGATTTAGAAGTAAAGAACACAAATGAGTTTGTATTTTCCAACTGTATTTAATCATCTTTTGGTAGAAGATACTGAAGACTGCTGGGTAATCTGCCAGTTCCCCATGCTTGATTTAAAAATGGCTGAAGGAAGAGATGTCTTTACTTTGGCAATCAGCTAGTGACTCCTGGTCTTATCTTTCCAGGTATCTTATGTTTGGTAAATATGATCAGAATATCTCAAGATTCACTTAACCAAAGGGTCTGGTGCTCACATCTTTATATTTGTCATGTTTAATTGGATTAGGATGATCCTTACTCTCCAGTTTCATATAATATTTTTTAAATACACAGAGAATACTCCCTTTAAAATTTCTCTGTTATTTTATGCACCCAATACCATTATTCTTGTAAAATGAACAAATTGAACAAGTAATTGTCTTTAAGTATCTTGTTTTGAGAGGAGATCATGTTTCCTGATAGCTCTTGACATTATTGTGAATGAGAGTACCTCATGATCTCTTTGCCAGTTGGGGAAAAGGCTATTAACGTTTTCCTTATACACAACCATATATTTAACCATGGGAAGAAACATTTGTACAGAAGAAAAAAGGTTCATAGACAGTTTTATTTCATAAGGCATAGATAAAAATATGGCATTTTGTCATATTTTTAAGGTACTAATTTATTTTGAATTTTTTTGATATTTTAATTAGTTAAGTGTTTCATGTAATGTGTTTTGATTTTTTTTAAATTCATACTCCCCTTTCTCTGTTTTTCCACAAAGGCTCACTTTTATATTTTAATTCTGTGTCCCTCTATGTAGTAATTGGTTTCTGGCCTAGCCTTTCTGGCCTAGCCCCAAGCAGAGTTTTCTTAGTCTGGTAGCTCCACCCACACTTTCTGATTACCTTCTGCCAATCAGCGTTTTAATTAAATCAATAGGAGGGACAATTATTTCCAATGTAACAACATAATTCTACTGTACCTCTACTTAAATAGGCACATGATTTTATGTACTTTGGCTAGAATTTATTTTCTTTCTACTTGCTTCTTTAATCTAAGAATAAATAATAATTATGGAAAATACAAAAAAGAATTTAATTTCCTACCTGGAATGCCAAAGAAGCTATTTCAGGAAGGAAACTGAAACATAGACACAAAGCCACAGAAAATGCTGTGTGTGTGTGTGCTTTCACACTTGTGGAGAATGGAGGCTGATGGTTAGTATCTGCCAGTATTGTGGTCTTCACTTATTTCTGCAGACACTCTCATTGAACCTGTTCTTTACTGATTGGTAAGACTGGCTGGCCAAAAGGCCCCTTGGCTCCTCATGCCTCTACACTCTTAGTGATGAATTACAGCTATGAGCTATCACACCTGACTTTTTGCACAGATATTTCAGATCCAAATTCAGGTCCTCATATTCACACAGCAATCACTTTACCCAGTGAGCCATCTTCCCAAGCCTTAGAGGGATAATTTCTATACAGCAAAGTGCATTGTCTCTATGAGGCCCTACATACACTATATTATACTGCACTGTACAATACCATATGTGTGTATACATGAAATGGTATAGCATCAACAATAAACACATCAGGTTTTTAAGTTAATTCTCAACTCAACTTCTTAGAATTTTTGGAACACTCAATTCTAAACATTTATATGGCCTCCTTTGATTCTGAGTAAAAGAATTTTCTTTTTTATTTGTGCCCTTCTTACACTGACCCCAAAGATCCTTTGTTTCTCCTCCTGTCCTCTTTATCTCTCAACCTCATCTATTTATTCTAGTGACCATTTTCTCCTGCAGGAATATTATGATAATCTTCCTTCTCCATTCTGGGGTTATAAAAGGTGGACCATGAAACTTTAGCACTTAGCAAATTCTACCTAGTATAAAAGATTCAGAGAAAGCAATTACTGCTTTTCTTGTCACATAAATAATTGCTAATTAAGAATAATGTGCTGTAATAGAAATCACTTTTTTTTTATCAGCAGACCAAGTCTCAAGTCCCAATTTTAATTCTTACTAGCTAGGTTCCCTTGCTCAAACAAATTTAATCACTAATAATTGAGGTTCTCACAAGTTAAAAATAAATGATCATTATAGTAACTTTACAACAAAGTGTGTGGTGTGGTGGTGGTGTATGTGTGTGTGTGTGTGTGAGTGTGTGTGCTGTTTTCAATCACAAGGAGCCATCTGAATGTCATTAGTGGTTTTCCATTTCTTACTAGCTGGATTTCCTTGTAAAAATACATTAACTACCAATAATTGGGGAATTCATTTGTTAAATGGGGTTGATAATTATTCTGACCTCACAATGAGGAGTGTGTATGTATGCATCTAATTGCAAGGAGCTTCATGAATGATAGTTATTAGTGCTTTTCTTTGTGATGTTTTAGAGTCAGTTCATCAAGTTCAATGGAGAAGAAAATTATGTTTGCATTTTCTTGCAAAATCCTATGCTTACATTGTCAGTGTTTGCCAAGCAACCCTATCAGTCCTGAGGGAATGTGGGAGGGTGCTAGGATGCTGAGATGCTTCTCTTCTTCTGAGATTCTTCTCAGACTTTGCCTCTTAGTTCCCTTATCTCTCTTCCTTTCTCTGAAATCCTGCTAGTGTCCCTCTCTTCCAACTCAGTTGTATGCAACTCAAATTAATAACCAACCCAAACAAAACCAATAAGGAAATAACTCTATAAACATTGCCTGAAGAAAGATCAGCAAGGTGGGGCAAATGTACAGTGCATTACTCTTTTACAACAGCAAGAGAAAGGCCATTTAGGTTAGAAGAGTTATGTTTTAACATCACATGGAATGAGTATGTGCCACTGAGATCTGTGCTCACAAGGTCAAAATCAAACTCGTAGCCAGGAAATGCTCATTATGGGGCTAAAAGTGATTTGTTCTCTGACCTTAGGCATTAATTATTATTAACTGCCTTGGTAGTAGTTTTATCTTCTAATATTTCCCCAGGAAAAGAACTGTTTTAAGTCAATAATATGACTAAATTTATAACTCTGATGTCATTATTCTCCAATGATGGAGATTCTAATTTAATTTATGTACTACTTTAATTCAGGAAATTAACTGATGAGTCAATTTGTTTTAGGCAAATAATTGTTAAACACAGATGCATAGCAATGCTTTTGAATTAAAAAAGAACATTACTTCACTTCATCTTCTTTTGAGACTTGGCATTTTATTAATATAGTAGATGTAGACTCTGTGAGATTGCCAGTACACAAGGCACATTAAGTGAACAAAGCTTGATTCGTAGGTCTTGAGGACCTTAGTCCTATCTCTGGCCTAATGAATAGGTCTGTTTATATTAATAAATTATATTCTGATAAATGGAGAAATGGCTTTTCAAGGCCTTTTTCAGAGGGATGGAATTGCCAAAGCTTGTGGACACTGGGTTGTCCCTTATTTGCTTGCTGACTACAAATTTCAGCCCATTTGGATCTCTATCCTAAATATATCTTCCTTTTCTCTTGGATGTGGCTTTCTGCACTGGACGTCAGGATGATAGTGGAAAGGGAGTTCAGGCATAGCTGACACTTTTATTACTCTTTTACAAAGAAGAAACAGCATCGTTGGTGAATATACTTAATTACTCTAGTTGGCTAAAATCTAGGGGATACATGGAGTAAAAATATTTAAAAAACTGTTTTTACAACCTAAAGATTTTATTCCTTCCCCTAAATCACTGTCTGAGTGTCAGTCTGACCTTTACTTGCTTTCTCGTTCAACCTAATAAATAACAATTGTGTAATCCCTTGGATTGTGTTTGAATTTTTTAAGTCTAATTTCTTGATCTTAAAAATTATTGCCTTACCAATTCTCTCTTTGTCTCTGTCTCTCTTTCTCTCTCTCTCTGTGGTGTGTATGTGTGTGTGGTGTGTTTGTGTGTGTGTGTGGTGTTTGTGTTTGTGTGTTGTGGTGTGTATGTGTGTGTGGTGCGGTGTGTGTTTTGTTTTTGTGTGTGTGGTGGTGTGTGTATGTGTGTGTGGTGTATGTGTGTTTGTGTGTGTGTATGTGTATGTGGTGGTGTGTGGTGTGTTTGTATGTGTGTGTATTTGTGTGTGTGTATGTGTGTGTGGTGTTTGTGTGTGTGTGTGCATATAAAACAACAAGACTAAATTGGAACTTGACCCATAACCTTATCTTTTGTGGGTGTCTGAGTTTGATCATAAAAAAATGTAACATAGTTTTTACTAAGATAATAGTATGGTTTCTTTGATATAGCAAATGTTAATAATAAAAACCAAATCAAATTGTTGCCTACACAAGACTAAGACTTGAGAGATAATAGACTAGTTTTAGATTCTATTTAATAGTGTCACAAGTGTGACATCCACATGAGCCATCAAGGCCAACCAATGAAGTGTTCGACTCTAGAAATAGATTTCCATCAGTGCTCTCTTTATCTCGTTAGGTACTGTCACCTCCCTCCAGTCACCCGTAAAATCAGATCTGCTTATTGAGTTTCAGATGCTTGTGTTGAAGAAATGTTTCTCTCTCTAGAGAGGGATATTTCTTCCAAGTTTAGGGACTCTGAAGTGAGATGTATAGCATTTGCAGGGTCTCGCAGAAAGGTGATGGAAACAATGAAGGGTTTCAAAAATAGCTCTGTGAGAACAACTGAAGGAAACAAAGTGATTGATGCACAGAGAGATATGAGGATCATGGGGAGACATGATAAGCCTGCGGTATAGAAATGTTCCAATATGAGTAAATGTTGTGATTCTCCTTTGAGAGATCCAAAGATGTGTTTATTCTTGATGTGATTCTAGGTGGGACTCACACATGCATTTCCTGGGTTCAGCTATTAATGAAAGAATGTGTAAGATTTTTTTTAAAGAAAACATGTTATAAAATAAGTCACAATCTTCCTGAATAAATGAAGAGAATTTTGCCCAGTTATAGTGTTTTCTTCCTTTACAAGTTGTGGGGAAAATATTTAGGTACACTTTTCAAAGAATGATTTACCTTTTAAAAATCTTTTTTAATATTAATATTATTACACAATTTCCTCCTTCTCTTTTCTTGCCTCAAGACTTTACCATAATTCTCTTTACTCTTTTAAAAACCCTTGACTCTTTATTTCATGTAAAAATATTAGTCTTCTCCAGGGAAGTATATGCCATTTGGTTATCCAATGTCATATGGTCAGCCCTGGAAACATGCATTCACATAACATTATACAAACTGAAAAGAATATACATGTGTATTTAGGAATATATGTATGTTCATATGCATATGTATATGCTTATACCTATGAATATACATCACACACACATATGTGTGTGTGCATATATATATATATTAGTATGAGTTTTCAATGGAGAAGTTTTTGTTGACGAAAAATATTTTAAACCTATTGATATGGTAAGTGACCAAAAGTTTTGCCTTCTTTTATCACAAAGCAAAGGAAACTGTGTGCCTCACTCTGTAATTTTGCCATACATCAGTTCATTCTCAGGACCACCCTGTAATGTAAGCATTTTTTACTTCCATCTCTGGATGTAAACATGGAAACTCATTGAAATTAGATTACTTGTATATTAGCTTTGAGACACTATAATCAAACACCCTAGCTAATAAAGTTATATTGACAAAAGTTGTAGTATGGCTCACAGTTTTGGATGTTCTAGTACATGACTGGTAGATTAATTGAGCCTAAAGTAAGGTATGACAAGGCTATAAAACAAACAAAAGACAGAGAAAGAGACTGGACTTCCACAGTCCTCTTCTGGCACATACTCTCAATCAGGTGTGGGCCTTGCCTTTGAAAAGATTCCACCATCTACCAAAGTAGTAATTCTGGTATCCAAGCCTTTAACAATGGATCGTAGAGGGATATAACAAGATCCAAATGATGCAATTTGTTCCAAATGTTGCCTGGTAACTTGGAAGGCTATACCCCTGTTATAACTCTCTATTGTCTCTATTTTCTTCTAATCTGAAAGACTTGAAGTGCAGAGGTGTGTGGGTTTGAGAAAAGGATTGCTCTCACTTTCTATGAGCCCACAGTGGCATATTCTGACATAAGAACTTGTTTGGAAATTTGTTGACAGCCTTATATTATACTTTCTAATTTATAACAAAATGCTGTCTTGTGGTACCATGATGAAAAACTGATCACCCAAGAATTAATGTTGTTCTGATAGTGGGAGATGTGACTAAGAAAGCATTTGTATTTATTTATTTCTGTAGTTTTAAGATTTGGATAAGCTGTACTTCTGTGCGCTATTCTTTGTTTTCTGAAGTGAGAAATAAGCTTAACTGTTACTGTTAAAATACAGTCATTGCTATTTTATATTCAAAATGAACTTAAAATATTTTCATGTTTTATTTTTCAAACACATTTTTAGGCTTTTAAAAAATCTAGAATAATAAGTTTCAGGGGAAGCTAGTATTTCCTGTATAAATGAACTAAATTAGAGTAGTAATTATTCAAATGTATGTTAGTAGTGGGATGAATAAAAATGTCGTGTTTATAGAAAAAATACCCTATACCAGTTAGAATGACACCCCCCTTACAGTAACAATGAGTCCTTCAGATACCAAAGAGTGGTTGGTATATAATTGTATTGATATAAGCTTTCAAATACATAAAGATCCAAAACTACAAAATTAACCTGTGCTATAGGAAGCCAGCTTATAAACATGGCATGAGAGAAATATAGTGAATTAAAGCTAAGGCAAGCTCTGAGTGATAGTCTGGTGGTTGTTTTCGCATGGTTATTACATAAATGTCTAGGGCTTGTGCAGACCTGATAAGTAGGATCATGAGTAGGATCATCATTTTTTTTATACCTATGACTCTTTAGTTAAATATCCATTAGCAGTCAAATCTAAACAAAATAACAGAGGCAAATAAAAAAAATTTACTGATTGAAAAATTAGGCTCCCAGGAGGCAAGGTTTTCTATATTTTACAAGTACAGTGTTCTCATTTGAAATGTTATCAAACTTGGAATAAATTTATAGAATTTAATTATTATTAGTGATTTATCCTTAATTTCAAGAAAATAATAGTATTAAAGTTTGTATTACATGCTAAAATTTAAATAAATGAAGAATTAATATTGATAGATACAATTTCATTATATTAATTTTGAAAATACTTAGAAAATTTTTAAAACATTTTGAGGGTTTTTTTTTTGAACAAAAAATGTTAATAGCAGCTAAGAGCAATCAAACCTAAAATCTGTGACTGAAAGAAGAAATATGTAATCTTTCAGACTACAAATATATTAATAACATATAGAATTTGACTGGACTACCCTATAGTTCTCACCCAAATAACCAATGGTGTCATCAAAAAATCCCCAAGTATATATGAGAATCTAGTGCATATTAATGGTGGCATTTCATTTCAGTGGCGAAAGTTCAGAGAAAATAAAGGAAACAAATGAAATGTGGCTGGTCCTTCAGGCTGTCAACTTCTGTATGTGTCTAAGGATTATAGATGAAAGACAGGCATGCTGTATCTGAGGATCAGCATGTGACAGGCAAGTCTGTCAGCCTCCTGGTGTAAGGAAAACTAATTCTGTTTGCCTGGGAGCCATATTTGTTTTCTATCACCACAAGGACTCAAATTAACTCCTGAAAAAGAAGTAGTTCATCATATTAAAAATATTGACAATTAACAGTTAAAATATGCAAAATTTCCCTATGAGGTGGTTTACTATCTGTATGTCTTGCTATATCCCCACCAGCTCTTATTGGGTGGGTTATTGCGATTTAAAAATGTGTAACTTGACAGTAAAAAAGAAAGCCAATGAAATCATTTCTAATGCTATTCTGCTATATGCACAGAATGTTGCCTAGCTCAACTGTCATCAGTGAAGTGTCGTTCAGCACCTGATAGGAACAGATGCAGAGACCTACAGCCGAACATTAGGAGGAGCTTGAACAATATGGTGGAATAGGGAGAAGAATAATTGTAGGAGTCATAGGGGTCAGAAACACCACATGAAAATCCTCAGAAAAAACTAATCTAGGCTCACAGGATCTCACAGAGACTGAACTGACAGCAGGGGCCTACATAGGACTTTCCTAGGCCCTCTGCATATATGTTACAGAGTGTAACTTAGTCTTTTTATGGGACACCTAACAGTGGCAGAAGGGACTGTTTTGCCTGTTTTGGGGGACTCTTTCCTCATCCTGTGTTTCCTGGCTCAGCCTTAATATGAAGGAAGGTGTGTCGTCTTGCTAGAATTTGATATGCTATATTTGGTTGATGTTCATGGAAGAACTTCCTTCTTCTATAGAGAACTAGTAATGGATGAGGGAGTGGGTATAGGGGAGAAGTGGTAAGAGGAGGAAGGGATGGAAAATGTGGTCAGGCTGGGGGAAATTAATTAATTAATTAAAATAAAGAACCCCCCAAATGCATAACTTGTTAAAGGAAAATGATAAAAAGTCCTTTTCCAAAAGAAACCACTTCTTATTAATGGAGTGTACGAAATGCATAGGACACTGCTCTGACTGCTCTATAAACTTTTTTTTACTCTTTAAATTTAGGTCAGGAGGAAAAAAAAAACAAAAAATTTCAATTACATTTACAGCAGCAGCTGAAGGGGAACAAAATCAATGGTAGAAGCGTATGTATTAGAGACCTGAAGTTGCCATAAAGCTGAAACTAAATCACAGTGGCAGTGTCTGAACTCTAGATAAATTGCTTTGAATTCAGAATAGGAGCCCAGAGAAATAATGGAAATGATATTGCAATTGGCGTGAACTTTTTATAGCCATTGCTTCTCTGGATCTTGTAAGTATTGGCAGGATCAAACACTGGTATTTTATTTATTTATTTACTTATTAATTTGAAAAATAGATTTTGTTGTTTCTCCAGCAGATAATTCCATCTTCTAAGCTGTACTGCCATCAAAAGATGGAGAATTATGATGCTCAAATAGAAGCAGGGCTTGCAGGGAAACCACAGCAAGGTGACCGACCATAAGGGAGAAGAGAAGCAGAATAAGGAAAAGGAGCCATGCCCAAACTCAGTGGCTACACAGCTAACCTTACTCCAGATGGTGATCCTGGGTTTCTTCCTGGTATAAGGAGCTATGAGTCCTTTCCCTACCATTATCCCCTTCCTCTACTTACATTTGTGCTGTTACAAGCTACCTGTTTTAGCTTGTGAAGGTAAAATAGTGATGAAATACCATCTCTGCTTTTATTGCATTTATAGATTGGCACAAACAGGAAGATAGCTCTGTGGGCTTTCATATCACAGAACTAAAAATAAGCTACAAACAGATAGCTGAGACTCTTGAACTAGCAGCACAAGTGTATCTTCATGGAGAGCTTTGCTCACCTGCATAACCATGCAGGAAACATCCAGAATGTTTCACTGATGTTTATTCTTTTCATTTATTTTCTATGGAAAGAAAACAATAAGGTGATAAATAAAAGATTTTACTTGTTCTACATAAGAGAGACATTTTTATATTCAAAGACAAAATATCATGGTAGGGCTGAATATGAAAAGAGAATCTTGTGACTGGTTAGTTGCACAGTATATCTGGGACACCAGAGAAGGTAAGATGTGAGAAATAAAAGTCAAATGGCCTTGCAAGGGAAGGGGAGTGACCAGAAGATAAGAGGAAACCTGGAAGAAAGGTTCTCGCAAGGCAGGGTCACAATTTTTGGTATGGAAAGAGGAAGATGCTAGGGAGAAGATTTTGGAAAGAAGGTACTTGAAATAAGAGAAAACATTTGGGGTATGGGAAAGAAAGTTCTTTCAAAATTATTATAATTGAAAATCAGTGTAGAGGCAAAGAAGGAAATAATGTATTTCTACTGTCATTGGACATATCTGATTGTGTCACTCACTTTTCCTTGTCAGGAATAAATTCCAGTATAGATAAGCTCAGAGTAGGGCTTAATTTATAAACAAGCTAGTTTCCAGGGACAGAGACAGCTATTTGATTCCACTTGCTGTTCTTCTGCTAGTGTGAAGGACAAGGGCAGTGTTTGTATATGGTAAATGTTTACTATTCATCCAGTGGTATATTAAATTAATGGATGGGTGAATGCATAGAACAAAAATAAAAATTGAGGGAAATAACTGTTTCAGCATAGAGTACAGAAGAGACTAAAATTGAGAGGAGAGATATAAGAGGTTGGGAGAAAATAACGCAGAGGCCAAGTATAAATGACACAAAAGGACTGATCAGCATAGGAAACTGGCAAAAAAGGAGCTTGATTTCTAAGAGTAGAAGGTGGTAATTTATACGTGCAGAGATAGGAGATTTCAAGGGTAACATTTTATTATCTTTAAGTTTTTAATGGTTTTCTATCTCCTCTACTAAATTATGAGTTCATTGAAAGTGGGGACCACTTCTTTTATTTCTTGGTGCCTCCCAAAGAACCATAGCATATAGTCTATAAAGAGTGAATAAATGAATATACATAACACTGAGCCTTGACATCATAGCTGATTTAGTTTCAATTCTTATAATTCACTTAGCACTTCTCTCCCCATGCAAATTGCCAATAAAGCAGATAGGATTTCTTATCATCTATAGTTTCTGTAGAATAACAGCTTAGTAACAGCAAAAAATAACTGCATGTTCCTAGTCTTTTTAAAAATATTTGAATATGAAATGACCATCAAGTTATTGAATTTTCTATAACCTGATCACTATATTCTATATTGTCTACACTTCTAAATCATTTTAAAGATATGTTTCTGTTTATATTCTGTTTTGGAAATATTCTAAAAATGCATTTATCACCATTCAACAAACATAAATTGTTGATCTTCTACAATACTATCAATATATTTAAGAAGTGCCAACATGAGGGGCATTTAGAAGTAGGAAGATTTGTATGATGATTCTCTTGTTATCTCAGGACTTAGGAGGCTAATACAGGAAGATATCCTGAGTTTGAAGCCAGCCTGAAATACATAGTGAGAACACACCTCATAACAACTTCAAACATACAAACACAGAGCACAGAGAAAGAAAAATGTTAGTTATGATTTTTGAGCTAATACAAATTTATGTAAAAGAATAGTGAACCATGAGTCACCCTTGGCAATGCAACATCACTTCTTACATGGATGGTTATGTTTCCTTATTATGGTGGGAATTTTAAGGAGCTGAAATCAATGAAGACAAGAATATACAGATAGACATTTATGGAAAAGGTCGGTTTATTCATTTTTAAAGAAACTATAGAATCAGAAAACATGTGGGAATATCAGCAGGAGTGTCAGGCAATACAAGTTCAATTTTACCAAATTCTAATTTCCTTGACAGCCGATATTTCTCAGCGTATTTTAAAATTTTTCCCCAGTCTAACAATGCATACCCCCTATCTCTCAACAAAGTGGATTCTCTTGGCTCTGTGGAACCCAGGGGCTCTCACCTGCCATAAAATCAGACTTTATTTAATCTTTAGGCATCTGAACCAAACTTAGTGACATTTTTCTCTTATACTCTTGAAGTTAAAATGAAACCTTCAAGGTTGATGATAGGAAAAGAAAATGCACAAACTTGGGCCCTCTGGATCTTTCCCTTAAAAGAAAAAGGAAAGAAAGATGAGAGGTCTTGTAACTTTGAGAAAAAGAGAATAGTTGACTATAGTTTATCAAATCTTTTTCCATCAGGAGTTAATCAGTTCAAAGCCTGCTGAGTGTGCTGTCTTTGAAGTTCATGAACACTGTCATATAATGCAACCCTACTTGTTCTCACCCTGAAGACAGTTGAGTGTCTTTTACATAGTTGTTATATATAGTTACATGCCATAGCTACTATGATATAAAGTGTATGAAGGAAAACTAAGATAACATTACTCTTCTGTATGGTTTTGAGGTTTAGCAATTTGTCAATTGCTTTTTATGTATCAATTAATGAGACCATGTGACTTAGCTTTCCAATCTATTACAGTGCTTTTTTTTTTTTTTTTTTTTTTTTTTTTTTTTTTTTTTTTTTTTTTTTTTTTTTTTTTTTTTTTTTTTTTTTTTTTTTTTTTTTACTTTAAAAGTTTAAGTCAGCCTTTCATTCCTGAAACAGTTAAGGTTTCAAGTATCATTTGAAAAATAAACTACTAAATTGTCTGTGTTAATATTTTATTAATATATTTTGTTCATATTTATAAGGCATATCATTTGACTTTTTTATTTAAAAGGTTTTTTTTAACATACCAACCACATTTCCCCTCCTTTCTTTTTGTCACTCATCCCTTAGCTCCCTCTCACCCCATCCTATCATATGAATTCACAGCTAATAAAGCAGCAAGCACATGGCCTACACTGGTCTGCGTTAAGTCATCTATGCACATATTATAGTTTCCAGTGAAGTATTTCTATTTGACCCCTGAGTGCATGATGAAGTAATTCAATGGTTCTTGTCAGAATTCTCTTGGGCTCTTTTCCCTCTTTTATTGGTTTGCCTTGTCTAACTTAAATATAACAGTCTTTGTTTTATCTTATTGTATTTTATTGTGTTGTGATTTTGTTGTTATCTTGTAGAAGTTTACTGTTTTCTAATGAAAGACAGAAAGGAAGTGGTGGATCTGGAGGGGAAGGGAAGGGAAGAGAACCTGGGAGGAGTAGAAGGAAGGGAAGAACTAAAACATTGTTAGTTTTCTTAATAGTTACAGGGTCAATTCAAATGCTCTCTTGCATACTGAGTGAGTTTTTAATAATTCAGTTTGTGACCATTAGAGAGATTGGTCAGTCTCATCTATATCTATGTGGGCACATTATGTGTATGTATACAGAATAAAGCACAGTATTTTCTTAGCCTTTCTGTATCTTCGTAGTTGCATGAATACAGATTGTGTAAAATGAGACTCAGAGCCAAATATCATGGGAAGGCTGAAATATCAGAGAGAGGAAGCACCACAGTTAATTCTCACCCAGCTATCTTTCAACTTCCTCAGCCTCGCTCCTCGTTGCTTCTGCCAGTTGCTATGTGTGTGTGTATATATATATATATATATATATATATATATATATATATATATATTCCTTATGTACCCTATTCCATCCAGGTTAGGAGGTTAGGATTAAAGGTAGCCTTGAACTCACAGAAGCAGAAATTCTGTCTCTAGAGTTATGGGATTAAGGGTGTAGGTCTCCACTCCCAGTCTTTCCCTGTGCTGGGATTAAAGGTGTATGTGATTGACTCTCAGCTGTTTATCCTTATATTCAAGGATGAAGAATTTCCTGAGCTGTCTGCCTAGGATTTGACTGTGTGCTGCCTCTGATATTTCAGGACTTATTAAATATCTAACAAATATCTACATATCTTCATGGTGTCATAACCCGTCATGTGCCTTACTGTTGTAATTTGACATTTCTGCTTTAATTCTTTACTCTTTCCAGAGGTGGTTTCCAATTTTATTGATATTTTTAAGAAGCTTACTCTTTTTATTTTATCTCTGCTCTGCTTTATATATATATATATATATATGATTTTTATAATATGTCTTATATTTTATTTTGCTTGTTTTGTATGCATTTTGATGTTTTGATCTAGGTTCCAAGGTGAGAACTTTCTTTACTATTTTAAATACCCCTCTTTTTCTAATTAATGCATTTAGTATTATATAATGTCCTTTCCGCACAACTTCAGCTGTGTCCCAGCAAATTTTAAGTGCTATGGTTTTTATTTTCATTTATTTCGGTGTATTTTTTCTTTTCCGTTGAGTTATCTTTTTGAATTCATGAAGTAAAATATATTTCTTAGTTTCTGTGGTTGGTGAAAGAAAATGGTCCCCAGAGAAAGTGGCACTATAAGGAGGTGTGGCCTTGTTGGAAGAAGTGTGTCACTGTGGGGGCAGGCTTGAAGGTATTTTTTGTTCAAGCTTTCCTTAAGTAGTCAGTTGACTTCCAGGTTGCCTGCAGGAAGTAGTACTCATAGCTCCTGTACCATGTCTCCCTGCATGGTGCTGTGCTTCCTGCCTTGATGACAATGACTGAACCTCTGAAACTGTAAGCAAGGCACTGTAATCAAATGTTTTCTTCATGAAATGTCATGGTCATGTTTCTTCACAACAATCTTATTTGTATTTCCACCCTTGATAAGCCATGCTTATGATTCTTATCCTCTGTATAGTTATTGTTAACTCTTCGGCATTTTAAATTCTTTTTACTGTTTTTTTTTTTTTTTGATAAATACAAAATAAAGAAGGAAAAAAAATAAAAAAAAATTAAGAGACTTTGAATTCCAAATACTTAGGTATTTTTCATGGTATCTTTTCTTTTTTGCTTGTTTATTTATAGTTTGGCTCTTCTTGTCAAAGAACATACTATGATATTTAACAACTTCGAAATTTTTCACATTTTTATTAGAGTTTACATTTCTGAGCATTTAAAACTGTATACAATGTACTGTGATCACACTCATTCTCCATTGCCATTACTGCCTCTGATTCCTCTTCTCTCTTGCTGACGACCCTTTCTTTTTCCCAGTTAGTTGCCTCCTACTTTTATAGTTTATTTGTTTAAGTCTTGTGTTTACTGCCCCTGTATGTTTATGATGTCAATGACTAGGATGCAACTTACTTCAGTTTCTGTCTCATAGACACTTTAACAGAATGTGTGTTATACTATTATAAGGCACATTTGGTAAATGACAATCAACCTTTTACAGTCTTTTATATTCATTAGAATTTTATGTCTACTTGTTCTAAATTTGTTTAAAAAGTGAGTTAATTTCTTCAAATATACTTGTTGATTTTCTCATTTCCCATTTCCAGTTTGTCTTGCATTTGCAGAATGTAGTTTTATTTGTTTTATACATCTCAAGATAATTCTTTTTGGCAAACTGCTCCTTTCAACAATCTATAATGCTCTTCTCCACCATGAATAATTTTCTTTACTCTAGGTTGACTTCATCTGATATCATAAAGATCATCTGATGGATGATTATTACTGTTTAACATTGATTAGTATTTGCAGAATGTACCTTCTTTCCCTCTGTTTACTTTCAAGTTGTCTGAATGTCTCCTAGACAATATGAAGTTGGATCATGCTATATAAGCTATTCTAATATTTTTATTTTAATTTGCATATTTAGATTACTTAGCTTAAACCTGGATGCAATTTGGGTTTAACTAATATTTTTTCTTAGTATTTGTTTATGTTCACTCATTTTCATATTTCTGTGGGTTATTTGAACATTTGTTTTAGGGCTCCACTTTTGTGGATCTACAATAATGTTTAATGTTTCTCTGTAAAATTTAACTTATTTTTAAGTTTTCAAAAGTAAGTTATGTTTTCAATTCTTATGCTAGAATTGTTTTGGAAATGCTATGAGTAATTCATTAACTCATAAAACTTATTAAAAGATCACTGGTTTTACTTCTATTGTTTGTGTGAAATACACAAGGGTTGTACTTTCTTGTGTCACTTTATCCTTTCCCATTTATGTCACATGTTCTAAGTATTTTACCCATGCTTTATATAGCCTTATTACACAGTACTGTGACATTTTGCTTCAACAAACAACTTAGACATCTCAGAAAGAAGTAAAATATTGATTTGTTGTAATGGCAGCAAATTGTGTATGTGTAAGATAACAGAATCATATATATTATTCACATATATAAATTATAATAGTAAAAAATTTTTAGTAAACTTAAGTCAATATAAATTATAACTTTAAAAAAATCTCAAAAAGAGAAAGGTCATCACAATTGTGGGTCCTTTTGGCCTATTCTGTTTTTCATTGTTTCAAAATTATTTCATCACTTTCATTTTGTTTGCACAAAGTTTTCTTAGCCATTATTTTAGGATAGGCATACTAGCAACAATTTGCTTACCTACCCATAACTTAAAAATATTTTCCCTTTATTTCTGAATAACATTTATACTGGATAAAGATCTGAATTGGCAATTATTTTTCTTTCTTCACTTCATAAATACTGTGCCATTTTTGGCTACTCTGTTTATTTTAAAGAGAAACCCATTGTTCAAATACATTTTCCTCAAAGTTGAAAGTTGAATTTTCCCTAGCTGCTATATGTCTCTTTCCATTTTCTAATTTTTGAAAGTTAAAATATTATGGTTTGTTTAAGTAAAGGCTCTTTGCATCATGTTAATTAGATTTCTAATAGCTTACAGAATCTTTTATGTTTCTTGTTCAGTTTAAGACATTTCATACATTATTTTTTAAGTACATTTTAGTATGTCCTCTTCTTGATATGTATATTATCTTTGGATAAATTTCAGAAGCTCCTGAAAACACTTGTTTTTTTTCCTTAACTATGACATATTTCTATCTCATTCAGACTATGTATTTTCTTATTTGCTCTGTCATCTGGCTCTTTTATTTCAGTGATGAACTGTGGCAATTTTTTATTTTTAAATTTTAGTTGTTTCACATAGTAAAAATGGGAATTCTACCAAAAGCAATCTACAGATTCAACGCATTTCCCACCAAAATCCCAACACAATTTTTACAGACCTTGAAAGAACAATACTCAATTTCATTTGGAATAATGGGAAACCCAGGATTACCAAAACAATTTTGTTCAACAAAAGAACCTCAGGAGGCATCACCATTCCTGACTTCAAGTTATACTATAGAGCTACAGTAATAAAAAACAGCCTGGTACTGGCATAAAAACAGACTTGTGGATCAATGGAATCAAATCGAGGATCCAGGCATTAACCCAAAAACCTATGAGCACCTGATCTTCGACAAAGAAGCTCAAAATATTCAATGGAAAAAGGATTGTATCATTAACAAATGGTGTTGGCATAGCTGGTTGGGAGTGTATAGAAAAATGTAAATAGAACCAAGCTTGTCACCCTGCACAAAAATCAAATCCAGGTGGATCAAAGACCTCAACATAAACCCAGCCACTTTGAACTTGATAGAAAAGAAAGTGGGAAATATCCTTCAACGAATTGGCACAGGTGACCACTTACTAAATATAATACCAGTGGCACAGACACTAAGAACAAAAATCAATACATGGGACCTCATTAAACTGAGAAGCTTCTGTAAAGCACAGGACACTGTCAATAGGACAAAACGACAGCTTACAGAATGGGAAAAGATTTTCACCAACCCTACAAGTGATAGAGGACTGATATCTAAGATATATAGAGAACTCAAGAAACTAGAGCCCAAAACCTTGATAACCCAATCAAAAAATGGGCTTCAGAATTAAAAAGGGAATTTTCAGCAGAAGAATTACAAATGGCTGAAAGGCACTTGAAAAAGTGCTCATCATCTTTAGCCATCAGAGAAATGCAAATCAAAACAACTTTGAGATACCACCTGACACATGTTAGATTGGCTAAGATAAAAGGCACAGATGACAGCCTATGTTGGAGAGGATGTGGAGCAAGGGGAACACTCCTCCATTGTTGGTGGGAGTGTAAGCTTGTTCAGCCACTTTGGAATGCAATATGGCGGTTTCTCAGAAAATTGAGACTCAGTCTCCCCAAGGACCCAGCAATACCACTTCTGGATGTATTCCCTAAAGATGCACATTCACACTCCAAAGGTATTAGCTCAACTATGTTCATAGCAGCATTATTTGTAATAGCAAGAATCTGGAAGCAACCTAGATGCCCCTCAACTGAAGAATGGATTAACAAACTGTGGTATATCTACACAATGGAGTACTACTCAGCAGTAAGAAAAAATGATATCCTAAAATTTGCAGGCAAATGGATGGATTTGGAGAATATCCTCCTGAGGGAGGTGTCTCAAACCAAGAAAGATAAGCAGGGGATATACTCACTCATTAGTGGACTCCAAACAAAAAAAGCAAAAAGCAAAGCATGTCCAAGCTGCAAACCACAACCCCTGAACAGCTTTGGATCTGAAACACCTGGGAGTGGCACCTTAGACCCCACTCCCTCTAGAGGAACACTTGACTCAGTCTCGATGTTGGGGTGAGGAAACTGGATCTGCCAGGAGTGGATGCTGAACTGAGCAATATTGGAATCTTGTGACCTCCTGCCCCTGCAAGGGGAGGAGATGCGGAGATGTGGAGAAGAGAAAGTGACTGGAGAGGGTGGGAGGTGGAAGGGACCTTGAATAAGGCTATACAAGGATAGAAAATGTGACATTACTCATAATAATAATAATAATAATAATAATAATAATAAAAGCTAAAAAAGGAAAAAGAAATTAAAATTTTAGTTATTTCAATTCTAAAATTTTCATTTGGTTTTTCTTTGTGTTTTCTGTTTCTGGCTGAAGACTTTATGTTTGTGTATTTTGTTATCTCATTAGATTATTTTTTTATCATGTTGCTCCATAATCTTTCCTTTTTAAAGATAATTTTAATATCTTGTACCTTAGTACTGGCATTTATTGATTTTTTTTTTCTGGTTGAGAGACTTCTTATATTTCACTTGATAGGCGATTTTGTTTTTGCTTAGAAGTTGAATGTTTCTAGTTGTTACAGACCACCAGCTCTTTAAATGTTCAGTTTAAAGTAGGCTACCTTTAACTGTGACATCTTTAGATTGGGAGGAGGCTAGTATTGTGCTATGCACTACACTCCTGCTGAGACTGGTCAGCTGCAAGCCTGGGCACTCATGCTAAACAGCAGTGGCAGTCCACTGCCAGTCTCCAATGGTGTTATTGTCAATGGACTTAGTAACTCCCAATATAATGTAGTTTCCAGATTTTTCCCTAGTGTTCTCTGATAGCAACCTGTCAGGTAGAAGTGGCCCACACAGATGGGACCATAGAATCTTCTGTGCTATTTTGTTGGACTGAATATTAGCTGAAAGTTTTTATTTAATCTTGCTAGGCTACATCCTTTTAAAAAAATAATTACTCATCTACAGAGGGTGTCTAGGCAGGCAGCTGCTTCATTTCTTACATTTTTGGAAGTTGCTTATTTACCCATGTTGTTTATTTAGTTAATATTCTTTCCATCTTGGGTCTCTGAAAGAGTTGAAGATGAGATTGTTATAGTTATAGTTTTATAGTGACAATTTTAGATAAAAACTCACTTGGAAGTTAAGTGTATAAGTTTAAGAGACATCAAAATATAGTTTTTGGTTAGTACCACAAGTTAGATACAAAGTAGATTATGTACAATCCTTTCGACTCACCAAAATTGAAGAAATAATGAAATATTTTCTTTGAATTTTTCAATTGTTAATGAACTGGACATTCCTCATATAATTATTGTTTGTATATATTGCATATAAATTCTATTGTATATGATTTTTCTTATGTTAGTTAAGTTAGTTAGTTTAACCATTTTTATTTTTGACACAAAAGGGGATATGTGGTAATATGTTATATATTTAATAGCTTACTGTTCTTACTTGTTTAATGGTTTTCTTCTATAATAATTGCAACTACATGAAATTAAAATAAAACAGAACCAAAAAGGAATCAAAATAGAAAACTTGTCACTATGACAATCCTAAAGTCTTTACCCAGTCTAACTTGTGACCAACTTTGATAGTCTTATGCTTACCATATGTGTTTTTTGAAATTATGTTTTAAATTTATATTTATTAGTGGCATAGGAAAACTGTGTTCAGTACAAATTTTCTTTTTAATATCTTTTTATCCACTTTCTTCTGGCAATTTATAAACATTTTCTTTATACCTTTTGTTTGTTATGGAATTCATATCTGAGATGAATAGGTAAATGCTTTATAGCCCATAAAAAATTGTCATACAGCATACTGATAAGTTACTTTTGAGTATAAGTATTTTTAGCATCTTGCCAAATTAAAATGTAAATAAGTAGTTCATGACATGCATATATATTAGATAGAGAACACACTGTCCCTGATTACTTATAAGAGAGTGTCTTTATTTGAACTGGCCAGCTTTCGGTATTGACATTTAGCAATAGCTTATTAGAATAGTTGTCCTAAGTCTCTTGTTAATGGTGCCTGTTGTTTTTTGGTCATTTCTCTAGAACCTTCTTAAAGTATATATCAACTTTTGATATACCTTACTTCATGTTCCTGGGATTATTCTGTATGACATTAGTTCTCTGATGTATTCCTGAAGGTTTCATTCATTTCCCAGTTATGCAGTTTTTTTTAATATCTCCCATCTTAGATTCTCCTGAAGTCAAGCAAAAATACATATGTATATTTTATTTTTTTAAAGAGTTACTTTTTTTCAGTTAACTCATACAACATATTTGGAAACTTACTTTACTGGGCTGTAATCCTAAAGGAAACTTGCTTGAATTTACTGGAGATCACTGAGCTTGCCTGGGTAGGTTCTCCGGCTTTCTTCAATTGCTACTCACACCCGCACTGACTTGTCTCAAGAGGAACTATGCTTAAGCAAAGCTATGTAACCGAGAGAGAGTAAAAATTTTCCTGTTAGCACTTTTCTCTGGAGATGCTTTCAAATTTATTTTCCATCTGGAAGTCTTTGCTGAGATAGAGTTCATAGCAGTGCATCCTTATGGCATACATCAGTGTCCTGGCACATAACCTGCCTGAGGATAGATTTCATCTGATCTAATGGGAAGATGAATGTGTTTACCTCTGAAGTCACTCCTGTTCCTTCCTCCCACAAATTGCTCTGTCATTTAAACACAAGGCTTAAAGTGTAAAATTGCACCATGGACAGACTGAGAATAACAAACATATAATTTTTATTAATCATGTCTTCACTAATTAAAATGATATATCAGAAATGTATTCCCCAGGTTATACTATAATAAACAAACCCTCCATATAGCAATTTGTTTTCTGAAATGTTAGCAACTTCTCAGGAATAGATGGACTGATGGCTTTACTAGTTGTATTCAAAGTACTGTGTACAAAAATAATTATTTTTAACTTCATGCAAGCTTCATAGTACCCCTTACGACTAATGGTGCCCTGCGTGAGTCACAGTGAGATTTAATACTAACAGCTTGGGAACAGTATAAACATTACTAAAATACATGCAACACCATGACTTTAGGTATCTAGATCAGGAGCAGGTCAACCCTATTGGATTCACCAGTTGCATTAACTTGTATGTTTGGAGTAGGTCAGCCATGTAGGGGATCAAATAGTATTGTTCAATAAAAATAAAATCTTTTGGGATATCTTTGTAGGCTTATTAAGCATTAGTTCAACAGGAAAGAAATGAAACACACTCTGATGTTTCATTTGAGACCAAAGTTTGTGTCACCTAGTAAGTGATCATAATTGACAAGGAAAACTGACAACCCCACCAGCCTTGAAGATTGGACCATCTCTGCACTTTTTAGCAAGTGCCTCCAATTATCTGTTTATGAGTATCAGGACAATGCCTTATCAGTCTCCACTTTTAATGCAGTCTCACTTCAGGTATAGACTGGGTTTATATAGTAGTGTTTATTTTAATTATTTGTTCTGTTCATTGTTAAAAGCCAATGTATGATGAATACTAGTCAGGAGGCACTAGGAAATACTTAACATGGATTAGCTACTTTACCTTTCATGCTTTTTAAGAAAAGGCATTAAATTAACCTAACTTACACATGGGGAATGTAATCGAAAGAGGTTAAATACTTGCCCAAATTCTGACATCTAATAACAACATGACCTGCCTTCAATGAGTTATAGAAGAAACAGATTTTAAAATTTTACGTAGATAAAAAAGTGGTATTTAGAAAGTCAGGAGTACCAGGATGAAATGAAGCTGAGCAATGCTCTAGACAACAGTGTCACAAGAAGTGATGCAGATTGGCTCATGTCAAGGCCATCTAACCTAGAAATAGTGCATGGTCTAAGGTACGGATGATGTAAATGTAAGTGTTACAGCTGTGAGGGGAACAGGTACACTGGCAGCTGGAAGCCAAGGAATAGCACAAAGTTACACCACACAATAAACCTCACACAAGGGATTTATTGGGAAGGTCATAGGATGGCAATTGCCTCTGCAGAGACACAACATGGAATTGAGCAGGAGACAGGCTTATACATGGCTTGTTGGAGGAGAGGTTTTCTGATTGGATGATTGGATATTTTGTGTGAGGAATTGGTGGGTTTAGGGGTTCTGGGATTAGTGAGGTTTCAGGATCAGAAATCAATGGGTTTTGGAAAGTTTCCAAAGCTGGAAGTAGGCTCAGACCTTTTACCCTGCAGCAGAGAAGCCCAAAGAGTGTTGAGAGCTGATGCTTGTATGAAGCACAAAAGTCTAAGGCCTCACCAGGGAAAGAATGATAGTGTGCTCAGGAAGGGCAAAGAAGCCAGATGACCAGAGGAACTGTGCAATGGTGAGCGATGAAGTAGAACAGGAGAAGGGTAGAGCTGTGATTTGGGGATTTGAGGTTTACATTTCTAGCCAGCTTCTTGACACTACATGGCATTTTCCACAGACCAAAATCTCCCATACAATGGCCCCATCTTTATAGCTCTTGTAAAATAGTATTTTCCATGGTAATCCCATTTTACAGATGGGAAAGCTGATGTCTAGAGCATGAACTAACAATAGGAACATAAGGAAAAATGATAGGAACAGCTTAAATGGGTAACACTAATCTAATATATAATTGTAGGAAATGTCACAATTTTTTGATGTTTTTTCTGATTATAAAAGCAATTGTTTTTCAGTTGTATCAAAAATATAGTGAGGGAGTGTGAGAGACAAACAGTTTAGAAAAATACTATAGTGCTGTTTGCTTCCTACGGCTGCTGCAGGTAAAGTGGAAAATTAAACTCAAAGGTTTGTAGCTTCTAAAGTTGATGGAAGAGGAAGAAGAAGATGTGTGTCAGTGAAGAGGAGCAAAGGCTGAGGAAGCAGGTCATCTCAGAACAGCATGGCTGTGTGAAGAGTGTGATGATTCCTTAGCACCCAAGGCACAAGGTAAGAAGAAGATGGATTTGTGACACTTGAACCTTATTGGAGAGTTTGCAGAAGGTTTTATGTGGCAAATTCAAAGGCTTTGGGGGAAAGTCTGTTTCCCTAAGTAAGTCTTTATTGAGTGTGTATTGATAGAGGTCTGAACAAGGAGTTTCTGTTCTTTCTTTAAAAATTTGTTAGATGCTCATGCATTTTTATTGTAGAAGGACTAAAAAGTTCATGTTTTTGATAAAGTTTCCTTGCCAGAAGTGTGAAGAAATAAGTCTGTTGTTTGACAATTTTTTTCTGACCTGAAATCTCAAGAACTGGGATTTCACTGTATCAATAGGTACACTTTGACAGAAGTTCGGGGCGGAGGATGTTGCTTTCAAATTCAACTTATCATGTCCAAAAGAACAGAAAGATGGTAAGGTGAGTACAGATTCCTAACGGATGGCAGCTGCTCATGCAAGTGCTGTTTTCAAGGGAAGTTCAAGCCTAACATATTTAAAATGCAGTTCTATTCTGGGATTGTCTATGTGTTTCTGGTATCAATAATTTGATGATTCTTTTTGTTACATCCCAATGTGTAGTTTGCTTGTTTGTGCCTGTGGAGCTTTTTCCCTTCAACCTGAATTTGTTCTCTAAATTTATGATAAAATCTTAGCACAATGAAAGTGGGATTGCTGCTGGGTTTGCCCTTATGTTACTGGTATGTAGAAGTTGGATTGGCTTCTCTTCCTGAACTCCAAAATAGGAATGCACTTTGAAATGAGAGAAAGCAACAAGAGCCAATTGCAGAACACCTTCATCTCCTTTCAGCTCTTTTCTCCAAAGATTAATTTCCTGTGAATATCCAGAACTATTTTCATGGCTTGTAGGCTGTATATATATTTTAATATTACAATGTCGCTGAAATCAGAATGTTTCTTATGGTTATAACTGACAGTGCATTTTGTTTTTGATAATATATAAAATAACATAAAAATGTATAAAATTTACAATTGATGGTATTTTGTATTAGCAAAAATCTCTACCTCACAAAGTTAACATGATAAGTGATAAGGAACCAATATGCACAGGAAGACAATGGACATTCTCAAGTCAATATTGAAAGTAGTATTATAAATGAGATTGGTGGTTGGATATTCCTTGATTTTGATACCTTTTCAGATAAATAACACACCAGTTTAATAGTGATCACAAAGTGTTAATTATACTTAAATATAACTCTGAAGAGATCTAATTTATAGTTTGTCACACAGCATTTATTCCTTATTCTACTTTATCTTAAGAAATCTCTAATGACTTTCCAAAGGAAAGAAAAGATGCAAAAAAATGTTTTAATCAAAATCTGTATAGTCAGGATCATGTTTACTAATTAGATATTCAACATTATAAGCTACATTTGAGGATGTTAAAACACAAAATTAAGACAAATTTTCCTTTTAATGATTTTTTCCAATTTATTTATTTTTTATTATAAATAAAGCCATATTTTTTATCCATGTATCCCCTTGTTCAAACTCCCTTCCCCCTCTACCCCTCCCATTCTTTTAATATTTTAAATATTTATTTATAAACACTTTCTTATGAATACTTTATTTCTGAAACCCTGCCAATAAACTTCTATATTTTTTCTCTTTTTCAGTATGGCTTAGTAAAGACAATTTGACAAATAGAAGCACCTGGGCAAGGTAAGGCATTTGTCAATATCAGGTCTATGGGTTACACTGTTTGCCCTTGTCATGCTACTGCTCTAAAAACCTTGACACCTAGGCCATCAATCTGCACATAAAAGGACAGTCCTATTTCTAGGTGACAGTCTATTTGTGCCAGTCCAGTCAGTTAGCAAAGCTGCCTGTGAAATACACTAGAGAGAAAGAGGTGAGAGACAGGGGTATAAATTTCTGAAGATCTCAAGAAGCTTAACTTGTGCTTCAAGTTAGATATCATTCTGCTTTTTAAGATAACAAAAGCATGTGGTAGATGTGCTTCTCGCAACTTTCACTGATGAACAACGGCTCCTTATTACAGATGTCCTTCTGTCACCAGTTGACTAGAGAACACCTTGGCAGGGACTAGACAACCAGCTCTGTATGTTGTCCCTCCATTATTGCCCTGTATGGTATGGTGGATGTATTTTACAAATGTTGTAGTACTACTTTAAGGAAACACACATGTCCTATTTACCCCTTTCTCTGTTGATTAAGACCATTTTCCTTTATGCTGGTGTCATTATCAGCATCAATATGGGATAAAACAAGGAGCTTTGGCTAGAGGAAAAAAATCATTCTGCATGACATGCCAGTTTTATGAAATGATAATAGCAAGATGAAGGGTACTTACTCCAGGTACTATATCTCTCTTAGGTTGTGTCTCAAAGGAAGTGGTTTGGTGAGCCACCCTACCTGTTAGTAGCACTGGAAAAAGGCTTATGTGTTCTAATAATTCTGTAGCCATTCTGCCAAGCAGCCCCCATTCTCAAAGTGCATTAAATTACCATGAACAAAAATGCAGCTGGTATTTTGTAGAAAATACTGCATTTTTTTTGGTTTTCAATCTGTGGGTCACAACCCCTTTGGCAAACCTCTATCTCCAAAATTATTTACATTATGCTTCATAACAGCAGAAAATTACATTTATGAAGTAGCAATGAAAATAATTTTATAGTTAGGAGACACCACACATAAAAAACTGTTTTAAAGGGGGGCAGCATTAGAAAGGTTGAGAACCACTGCTTTAAATCTCTACTAGCCTCTAATTTTCATCTTATCTACTATGTATGTGGGAACTCTGCACATATATATATATATATATATATATATATATATATATATATATATATTTCCATTTCCTTTCAGGGTGAAAGCCTGGCCTTAATGGTATCCTGGGAAGCAGCCACAAAAAGAAGGACTGAGACCCTTTGGGATGTGCTGAAAGTAGTCTAAAATATCATGAAGTAGAGAGCTGGGTGAGATCTTAGAGGAGCTTCTCTTCTGCCAGATGAGTAGCCAAGAAGCCAAGGTTTGTTCTTTATAATGGAGGATTGGCTAAGGACACAATAAAAATACTGTTTTGTACCTTCAAAGTTCTTTGTTTACTTGGCCATTTACTAGTCTAAGAATTTGTAAAAATAATAATGATGATTATAACCACCATCTCATTCTTAGAAATACTAAGGGTATCACATAAGGGATGAAATGGTAAGTAAGGTTTATGTAATTTATACATAGGCATTGAGTTGGATAAAATGAAAAATAACTTCTGGAAATTCAAGTTGGTAAATGTCTAGTGACTCTTTTTTTCCCCAAAAAAATCTAATTTTGGAGTTTAGAGTATATGACTCCTGAGGTCTCAGTAAGTTCTTGGGATGTACTTTCCAGATTTAAGTTTCAGGTAAGATATACTTGTGATTGGTTAGTTTTGCAAACAAGTGATTGATGTGGGATGTCTTTCTGTATGTTCTAAAAAACATTGGTTAATAAAGGGACTATTTTGGCCTATGACTAGGTGGATTAGAAGCAGATAAGAAATCCAGGCATAGATAATACAGAAGAAGGGCACAGTAAGAGAGAAATGCTGTGAGCTGCCACCCAAGAGAGCAAGGTGTAATGGAACACAGGTAAAACCATTAACCACATGGTAAGACATAGTTTAATAGGAATGGGTTGAGTTAAGTTGTAAGATGCTAAGCCATACCCAAATATTTTGTAATTATTATAAGCCTCTGTGTGATTATCTGGGACCAAGCAGTTGCTAGCAGATCTGGACCTTGGGGCTAGCCTGGTCCTGAAGGGCCAGAAACCTTTGGTTACAAATGACCTTCTAATGTGGCACACAATCTAAATGGACCTGAGAAAGCCTAAAAAATATTCTAAAAGAAAAGCAAAAACAGCTTTCTAGTTGTATCTCTCAAGTAGGTCATGGTACAGAATAGCATTTAGGTTTGAGTTACAAAATGATGAGTTTGCTGCAGCATGTGTTCTCTTAGTCTCACAGAAACCTAGGTACAAACAGGAGCTGCTTATGACAGATTTAAAGTTACTTCTCTTACAAACAAAAGGAAAACAGAGTCAAAAAATAGCAGCATTTTCTTGGGTCAGCTCTGTTTGCTAGAAGTGAGCAAAGGCATAACTTTTTAAAGGGAGGTTTCCTGACTCAGCCTTAGCTGCAAAAACCTGATGGCAGCAGTTTTTCACTTGGTGACAATGTGGACCCTAAAATTTTCCAGAGTTGGGGTAGTAAATGTGGTTTCTGCCAGTACTTCTGCCAAATATCCATAGCCTAGCCTTTAATCCTAGCCATACCTTAGCAGATTAAAGGTATGATCAGAAACAGAAAATAATAAAAGATAAACAGTAAAGACAGATTTAAAAAAATCTAAATGGTTTACAGTGTACTTATAATATATGTAGGCTAGGGAGAGAAAAAGAAAAAGGCTAGAGAAAGTCATTTAAAAAAGATATATATATATATATATGTATATACAAATCCTATAAAGATAGAAAATACACTGAGAGTCTGGATACTGTATATTGTATTGTCTTTTACTTGCTGAGGAAGAAATAAAAATTGTGAAGATATTTAATTATAAATGCTACTTGATTAATCCAATATATATATTTTGTAAATGTGTAGATTTCAAAATTGAAGTCAAAGGTATGTTTTTGTTTATATTATCACAGAAAGTGAGAAGCTGTGAGTTCATTCTAGGTTAATGAAAATAAGATTTAATCAATAAAGACCACCCCAGAAACAATCTCTGACAGGAAGAGGTAGCCACCTAAGCTTCAAGGCTGCTGACTAAGATAATCCAGCCTTAGGACCCCTTATAAGATTGCCAGTGCCCCCAATCAGCAGGAAGTAGTATAGAAAGCTATTCTCTAGTTCCCAAAATATTGCTTATAAATGTTTGTTTTTGTTATAAATTATTAATGGCTGTAGTCAGTCTCTTTCTAGGGAAATAAGAGATATGATATAGAAATGATTAAAAAATATTGAATATATTTTGATCCATAAACACCAACAGTTAATCTCTAAATACTTTATATTGGTATAGATTTTGGTTTATTGATACAAATTTAAGGTCAGTTTTGTTATACTGTATGTATATTTCTACTTTTGTTTAAAACATTACGTTTATGTGACTCATTTAAAATTGTAATATATAATTAAGAAATGCAGATTAATAGGTAATCATTTATGATAACCAAACTTATAGTTCTGTTAATTTTTTAGGTATATAAAGATATATTTCAATTAGATAGGAAATTTTAAACACTTCAAAACTTTTTTTTCAAGAAAATATGGGCATCAAAGAAGCTCCTTCTAGAATTAACTCTCTTTGTGGCAAAAGATAGTCACTAAACAAGGAACTACACTTGTCTCAACTGCCTGACAGAATGCTATATAAACTTGACATGCAGGACCCATAGGAAAGTGACCTCTGAACTTTGGCAGGACAAGTTGAAATTATTCTTCAGTTTCCTGCTTTGTAGGAAAAAATGTCAGACATTTTGCAGAACACAGAGAAAAGTGACCAACAAATTATTGTAGTGGATTTTAGATTATACCAAAATGGATGGAATAATCCTTCAAATTTCCTGCTTCAAAAAAAAATCTGCTAGAGACTCTAGGTCTATAGGCTGAAAATGAATGCCCCAATGTTACAAAGAAACTTTGATTGATTGTCCAGGCAGCCAGATGTCATCTTTGTCATTTCTGGGTTTTGAAAGTTGGCTATACTTCCTCTTTACTAAGGAAATATTATATCTTTCTGTGATCTTTTATGTTGTTGAAGGTTAGGTAGTTATAAGTATAGTTTTTCATTGGTTATAAGAAAAGGTAAATTAGATATAAAATTTTGGATTTATTAGAATAAGGTACATAGTTAAATATTTTCCATAATTTTGCTAAATACAAATAGACTAGATATTGTAACTGTAATTCTTGCTTGATAGATGTTTTGTTATATATATTTGTGCTATGTTGAAACTAAAACCTTCCCTTTTGATTAGACAGAGAAAGGGAAGTGATGTGGGATGTCTTTTTGTATGCTGTGATACCATTAAGTTTTGGCCTATGGCAAGGCATCTTAGAAGCAAGTGGATAATCTGATCATAGATGAAAAGGAAGGATGGTAGATTCAGAAAAAGACACTGTGAGCTACCATTCAAGAGAGCAAGATTTAATGGAACACAAATAAGGCTACCAGCCATGTGGCAAGATGTAGATTAATAGAAATGGATTGGGTTAAATTGTAAGAGCTAGCTGATAATGAGCTGAAGTCAAAATCCAGTTTATAATTAATAAAAAAGCCTTTTTGATTATTTGGGGTTAATCAGCTGCAGATCTGCAGGTCTAGACCTCTGGCCAAATGAACCAGAATCTTCAGGCTACAAATGATTCATAATATAAGACTCTAAGTTGTCTTAAACTATGTCACTGAGATATCAGTGGATTACTTCACTGTTAAAAGATATGTGACATGTGTTGAAAGATGGCAGATATTTACATGAGAGCTACACTGAGTGTTGGTATGTGATTTCCATATTTTCATTTTGACTTGTAGGTTTCCAGAACTGAAATTATACCAATTATACCAGCATTTTTGCTGAAGTTGTACAAATTTTTAATTTTGTTGAGTTTTATCTTTTAGTTTTTAGTATAATTAATAATGATAAAAAGTGTTTTTAGAATGTAAATTTTATTCATATTCATTCTGATTGCATACTTCTCATCATTGACTTAAAAGTGGTACTGAAGTTTTAAGAACACTGAAAGATTTAGTGGATTAAATGATAAACAAATAAATTTGCAATAAAATATGTGTATTTCTTTTTCTGGATGAGTATAATGGTTATTTTTGTGACACCATAGACAAATAGAAAGTCATGTTCATGCTGATTTGTAGACCCTGGGTGCTGATTTAGAATAGTCTCACATATTTTTAAGTTTGTAAATGGATTTACTAGTAGAATATTTATCAAATAAATAAAGGGTGAAAGAAATTGACTGAAATGTGTGTCATCTGGAAAGGGAAGGCTTTGAAGACAAAGGAGAGGTAGGTTTTATGGGAAGGGAAACTTGAGTGCCCTTAGTTCTGTTGGAATTAAATTTCCTTAGCAGTGCATTCAAAATCTAGGGTTTCTTGTGATGATTATCATCCTACTTTCATAGTTAACTGAAGATGAAGTCACTGGAAATCCCTTAGAGTCTAGTGTCTAAAATTTGAACAAAAAGTTTTTTTAAAACGTTGAACTTGGCTAGAACAGTGTATTATTATTATTATTATTATTATTATCATGGCTTTAATGAATTTGAGATGTTATTACTCTTCTGAAATTATGTATCACTTTAAAATTCATCCATTGTTAATTAGTTTCTTAAACCAATCACCAACATGATGGTATGGTATAGAGCCTTTGAGGTTATGTGGTCATGAAAATAGACCATTTATAGGTAAAATTGATCTCACTGTAATAGAGGTTTCAGGTGTCTCCTTTGCCTTTTCTATATGGGGATATAGTATAAATAGTGAATTTGAACCTCTGGACCTTAAGAAATTTTGAAATAAGTATCTGCTATTTGTAAGTTTATGGAATTTGATTATCACATATGGAGACCATCAGTTATCATATTTTCAATTTAAGCCATTTTCTGTTTCTCTTGGGCTTCTCTCTAATAGAGCCAAGAAGTAGTTAGTTGGTCTGTGATCAGTTGAGCCCAGCTATGCTTTTTACTGCAGCAATTCTGGTCTGGTGGCTTATGCTGTGCTATTTTATGACAAACAAGCACTTTATTTACCTATATTACTTACTAAGGTACTTTCTATCCTGTGGTTATTTGTGCTTGAATTAAAGACCAATATTATGGATCATTTTTTATGTTTTCCTCTGAAGGTTTCTTTTGTTTTTATTTACCTCATATTGAGTGAAGGTTTCTCATCAGTGATATATTCATTTGAAATTTTTCTGTAATAAGAGAACCGATAGTGACTTAAATTTTAGGACAATACTTGGACCCTACAATGCTGATCTCTATACAATTGCTAATGGCTATATAACTTCAGGCTACATTTAAATAACTACTTCCAACATTCTTTTCTTTTTTTCTTCTGTGTGTTTGTGGTAGGGAGTTCACATCTGGTATATTTTTCACTTGCTCTTCACCTTACTTGGGGGAACTAAGTTTTTCATTAAACCTCAAGCTCAGTGATTTTGTGAGAATGGATGGGAACAATTCCATGATTCTACCATTTTTCCTTCCCTACCACTGGGATAAAAGGCACTAACTACTGTACCTGACTTTTTATAATGGTTCTTAAGATTTGAATGCAGATCCTTGCACTTACACAAATTCTTTCCCATTTCCTAGGACCCTAGCATATATATTTATGTTTAAAGATTTATTTATTTTGTGTATATTGGTGCTTTTTCTGAGTGCATGTATGTGTATCATTAGCATACAGTCTGAAAGAAGCCAGAAGTGGGTGGCAGGTCCCTTGGAACTAGAGTTACAGATGATTGTTAGGTGCTATATGTGTACTGAGAATCAAATCCTGGTTCTTAATTAGAGTAGCAAGTGCTTTTATCCACTGAGATGTGTCTCTACCTACATCTAGGATGTTATTCTTAAAATTACTATTTATGTACATATATATGTATATATATCTTTCTGAGTGTTATTAGTATACTACACTCATGAATGAGCCAGCAGAAAGTGTCATATCCTCCAGAACCAGAGTTTTAGATGTTTGTAAGCTACCATGTGGGTACTAGGAACCAAACATAAAAGCTCTTTGCAAGAGAAGTTAAGTGGCTTTTAATGGCTGAGCCACCTCTCCATACCTGTCCAGCATTGCAAAAAAAAAAAAAAATGATACTTTCTACATTGCAAAATGCCTTGAATAAGAATTGTATTGTTTGAATGCTCTCAATTCTAGATGAATGACAACCTAGGGGACGTGTCTCAATTCCTTTGGTTATATGTTCCTCCCCCAATGTAATAAGAAGAGGCATATTTTATCCCTTAAGTATAAGAAAAAGACATTTTAGAGGTGAGATTGTTAATTTTTAAAATCAATTTCTGAATGACTTGCTGATAAAGCTAATATTTTCTGTGTTTGGATTTCTTAGATTTAATTTTCTCTTGCTATTAATTTAAGTCTTTAGTATTTAACCTCTGATGAGGATACACTTTTAGTTTTTAGCTGATCAGAAGGACACTGAAAACTAAGCCCCTTTGGATTTACTGTACAGGAGAACTTTCTTTTCATTTTGTTGCTCCACAAATGGAAAAAGAAACTGAAGTGAACTTCTGTGGAAGTTGGTTTATTGCTTTAGTCAGTTATGACACACAGGGTATGAACAGGGAAAAAGCAAAGCTGTTATATAAACCCTACCCTCATCATCACCTCTCTCAGACAGTGCTACCCGGCTTATAGTGTCCCATATTGGTTGAGTTGTTCTTCAAAGTGACATCAGTAACTGTTAGATGGGGCTCATCTCATTTCATTGTTCCCTTTGGTCATCATTTAAATCTTGAGTCTACATTATTCTTTGATCAAACTATTTCCTTTATCTCTGAATTTATAGTTAATAAGATTTCTAAAAGTGACCCAGAGCACTGGACACTGTAACACAACTGCAAGATTTGGTGCTGAGTTCATGAACAACTCTTTCTCTGTAAAATTCTCTTCCAACTCCAGTTGCAAATAAATTTAGCTATAAATATTAAATATTAAACGTTCTTTCGGTGATAGGTTAATTTAGTGTTAGGCTATAGGATTGTGAGAGGTGATGTAAGCACATTTATATATAGAAACTTTTTACAGTAATGACTTTTTTAACCTTTAATATTTCAGAGAAAAGCACAAACAGAGCTCCAGCAGAGAAGAGCATAAAAAAATAAGTATAAACAGGAGATGGGAATACAATTGGGAGGGACCTGTTACTCTCTCAACATTGTCTTCTATTGAAAATAGATTGTTTTATAAATACAACATGTTGTGATTACAGTTTCTCTCCTTATCCTCTTCCCTGTTTCTTCCCACCCCCCTTCCATATGGATCTACCCTCTCTCTATCTCTCATTAGAAAGCAAGTATACTTTCAAAGGATAATAATAAAATAAGGTAAGCAAAAGCAAATTGGAATAGGACAAACAAACAAACAGAAAGAAAAGTTGAAGAAAAGCACAAGAAACAAATACAGGTGCAGAGACCCACTGGCTTACATCCCCATATTCCATAGACACAGAGGAAGCCACACTATACGCACAAATCCTGTAGAGGGAAAAGAGCAAATAAAATAAAAATAAAAATAAAGTAATCTTACAAATGTCAGACACAACATTATGAGACAAAAAAACCTTCAAAGGTGCCTTTGAGTCCATTTTCTGTTGACTTTCTACTGCTGGGTGTAGCTAAATGTAGATTGTTTCCTTAGTGAGACTCACATGGAAAAAAACCAATTTTTTATTTGCAAATGAATATAAGTGGAAATAACTTCTTGGTTATGGATGGAGCCATGTGTCCAGTTCTCCGTTCAGTCCCAGGATCCCATGTGGTACAGACCCCTGTAGACCCCATGCATGTTGCCTCAGTCTATCTGAGTTGTTACATACTGTTGTGTCTAGAAGGCCTTGTTTCCATGGTGTCTTCTTTCTTTGTGTTTCACACTTTTTCTGTCTCTTCTCTAGTAAGGTTTAGGGATGAATGTGCTAGGGTCTCTCACTCTGCATATTGTCTGTCTGTGCATTTCTATATTTTTTTCCCATCTGCTGTAGGAGGAAGCTTCTCTGATGATGGCTGAGCAAGGCACTGATTTATGAGTTTGTCCAAGGATCAGTACAGGCTTTACAACAGGCAGGAGAAAAAAGGTCAATGTGAGGTAAGAATGAAACTAAGATCATGCTGATTTCATAACCAGTGCTAGACTAAGACTAACATTATGACCTAGATCATTTTACTTTAGCCATGTTTAAGCACAGCACAAATTTTGAAGCAACAAAAAGCCAAAACCCAACCAATCAACCAACCAACCAAATAAAACAAAATCCTTCCCTTTTATCAATTAACTCAGTCCCAACAGAACATTTTAAAGACACATTTACATTAAGATTCCTTACGAAGTACATCTGGTATCTTTTACAAGAGTGGGTACTGTTGATTCAGAGATGGTGTCTAAGATTAGGGTCCAGGAATATTGGCCAAGAAAACTATAATGGCTGTGGGTGTTATGATGGGCCTGGCCCTAAGATAACACAGAAGACACTTAGGCTGATGGAAAATACAATTTACATCTGGAAAGGTTGATTTTTATGGCCCAGAAGTAATGCTCAAGATTTAAGGAAAAATGGTCTGGAGTAAGTAAAATATAAATTGTTGAAGATATGGGCAGGACTGGCTTCAACAGGTAATAAGGGATTACTAGGTAGTAAACTACATTTTCCTCAGCATTTTGGGAAAACAGTTAAGCACCTCATTCTATTGAAGAGTTAAGCTGTGTGTTTAACTTTCTTGGGTTCTCCAGTTCTTATTTGTGTTCACAAGGCCTTTTATGCCCTTTATATGAGTATAGCAGAATGCTATTAGAAGTTGCTTTATAGTAACATATAATTTTAGTATTTGGTTTTCTTCTACATTCCTGGGTTATCTAGTTTCTGTTTCTTGGTCACCCAGACACTATACAGGTTCTATCTCATGAGTGGGTCTTAAAACAAATAAGATATTGGTTGGTTACTCCCACAAGCTTTGTGCCACAATTGCATTAGCAGATCTTGTAGTCAGATCACCATTGTAGATCAAAAGATTTGTAGCTCAGTTGGGGTTTACCTTTCTCCTTTGTAAGCATGCAGAGTACCTTCTGGTACCAAGGATGCATTCGAGGAGAAGGTTTATGGGTAGGCACTAGCTTGAACTATCCATTTCTGATAAGTTATACATGTGCTGTTTTTAGCAATAGGGCCTTGCCATCACTATGTGGAGAGGAAACTATATCATTTGCCTGGGTTGTTTGGAGATTCCTGTGGTAATCCCTTGTCCAAAACTCTATTAGATATAATCAATTCCCGAACTGAAACTTCATTTGATGATGAGAGATGCCCCCCATTACTTGATGATTTGGGATGTGAAGTTGAAATTATTTTTTTCCTTTCAGGAAGCTACTGCTTTGTCTGAATGATGGTGTCCTTTGCCATACAGGAGCTTTTCTGTTTCATGAAGTCAAATTTATTAATTGTTGATCTTAGTTCCTAGACTAATGGTGTTCTGTTCAAAAGTCTTCTCTTGTGTCAATGAGTTCAAGGCTATTCTCCATGTTCCTTTCTACTAGATTCAGTGTATCTGGTCCTACAATGAGGTCATTGATCTATTTGGAATTGAGTTTTGTGAAGGGTAATTAGTATGGGTCTATTAGGACTCTTCTACATGCTTCTGTTTAGTTTGATCAACTTCATTTTTGAAGATGGTCTCATTTTCCTTGTGCACATTTCTGACTTCTTTAACAAAAATTGGGTGTTCATAGGTATTTGAATATATGTCTGGGATTTCAACTTGACAAACATGGGAGAGCTTTCCATTTTCTGATAAACAAGTCTATTTTGTGCCAATATCATGATTTTTTTTTTACTGCTGTAGCTATATATGACAATTCAAAGATAGTATCACCTTAAGAGTTTTCTGATTATTCAAGAATATTTTGCCTATCTTATTGTGTGTGTGTGTGTGTGTGTGTGTGTGTGTGTGTGTGTGTGTGTTTCTATATGAAGCTGAACTTGTCCTTATGAAATCTGTGAAATTGTGCTGGAATTTTGATAGGTATTACAATGACTCTGTAGATTGCTTTCAAAAGATGCCTTTCATTTTTATGTCTGATCTTACTCATCCATAAATATGGAAGATCATTCCATCTTCTAACTTTAATTTCTATCTTCAGTGTCTTAAAGATTTTATCACACAAGTTTTCCACTTGCTTGGTAAGAGCTTCCATAAGATATTTTATGTTTGTTGACGCTATTGTGAGAGATGTTATTACACTGATTTTTTTTCTCAATTTGCAAACCTTTATATAAAAAGGCTTCTCATTTTCATGAGTTAATTTTGAGTCCAACAACTCTGCTGAAAGTGTTTTTTCTGCTGTAGGAATTTGCTGGTGAAATTCTTAAAGGATCAATTATGTATACTATCATATCATCTGCAAATAAATATACTTTCACTTTTCCTTCAAAGTATATCCCTTTCTTTTCCCTCAGGCACCTTATTTAAAGATAAGACTTATACACTATATCAAATAGAAATGGAGAGAGCCGACAACCTTGACTTGTTTCTTGATTTCAGTGGAATTGCTTGTAGCTTCTCTCCATTTAAGTTCATGTTGAGTATGGGTTTGCTCTTAATTGCATTTATTATACTTAGGTATGTCCTTTGTAGCCTTCCTATCTCTAAAACTTTTATCATGGCATAGTGTTGAATATTGTCAAAGGCCTTTTCAGAATTTAATAAGATGGTCCTATAGTAGTTTCTTTTTCAGTTTGTTTATGTTGTTACATTTACTGATTATTTTGAAATATCCCTGTATCTCTGGGATGAAGCCTAATTGATCATAGTGAATGATTTTTTATGTATTCTTGTATTTTATTCTGTTTTCACACCCATTCTGTAAGACTGTATCTTTTTACCTGCAAATTGAGACCACTGATCTTGAGAATTATCAATTAGCAATGTTTGTTGGTTCTTATTTTGTTGTTGTGCTGTGGTTTACCCCCTATTTGATTTTGAATTTAAATGGCCTTTTATTTTCTTGGGTACCAGTTAAACTCTTCAGGTTGAAGCTGTCTATTTAGTGCTTTTGATAGGGATGGATATGTAGATAGATGCTGCTTAATTTTTTATTATGGAAAATATTCCTTTTTTACATATCATTTTGAATTATTATTCCAGGTATAGTAGTCTGAACTGACATCTGTGGTCCCTCAGAGTCTGTAGAACATCTACTCATGTCCTTTTAAGAGTTTCCCTTGAGAGTTCAGGTGTTATTCTAACAAGTCCACAATTTTATATAACTTAGTCTTTTCCCCTAGAAGATTTTGATACTTCTTTTGTTCTGTACAATTTAGTATTGTGTGTATTATGTGCTAAAGAAAATTTCTCTTCTCATCCACTCATTTGCTGTTCTGTATGCTTCTTCTACCTTAATAGACATGTCCTTTCTTAGGTTAGGGAAATTTTTCTGTATGTTTTGTTGAAACTACTGTCCATGTCTTTGACCTTAGTTCCTTCTCCTTCATCTATTTCTATTATTCTTGGATTTAGTGTTTTTTTTTAGTGTTGTGTATTTCCTTGATTTTGGCAGGCGTTTTGTAGCTTTAACATTTTCTTTGAACAATGTATCCATTTATTCAATTATGTCTTCAATACCCTAGATTCTTTCTTGTATTCTGTTCATGAGGCTTGCCTTTGAGTATCCTGTTTGAGTTCCTAAATGTTTCTTTGCTAGATTTCTAGAAATATTTTGTTTTTTTTTTATTAATTTTTGTTTTCCTTTTAGGTCACCAAATTTCCTACATTTCTTTCCAAAGTTAGGGATTTTATAGATTTCTTTAAGGCACTTATTAATTTCCTCTCTAAAAACCTCTATTTTTATCCATAAAGGCTTTTTAAAGGTCCTTAAAATTAATTGTGCTTAAGCTATGTTGCATTTCTCAGAACCTACCAGAGTAGGTTGCCAAGCTTTAGAACGGAAATGTTATCCTTGCTGGTATTGGTTGTGTTTTCACACTGTGGTCTAGGTATCTGTGTTTGGGATGACTGTAATTTTAGTTACTGATATCTGGTTTTTGACATTTTTGGGTGACAGTTTTCTTCCTTGGTTTGATATCTGGTCTTATCATTTTTGGGTGAGAGTTTCGTTCATTGGTTTCTGTTGCCCTTTCTGGATCTTAGGAGGTTCTGGGGTGATGGCACTTAAGAAATGAACAGAGGCAGTGTCTAGGACCTAGGTACTGGGGCACAACATATGTTCCTCCATCTTCACCCATTGCTGCTCCAATTGCAGGCCACCAGGGAAGACGCCTGCAGATAGGCTTCCTGTTAACTCTGCCCATTGGACCCTGCAATTACAAGTCCCACTCACTGCCCCAAATTCACTCATTCCCTATAACCTCAGCAGCTCCCTGAGACACAGAATCTACTAGCTCCTATTAGATCAAGAAAGGCTACCTGAGTAATAGACCCCACCAGCTCAAATGGGACAAAGAAGTGCCAACTGAACCAAGTGCTACTCCCTGCGACACAGTCACTATTTTCACGAATCGGAGGAAGAAATGAGTAGATGTCAGTGCAAGAATACCTACAACAACATAAAGAGCGATATGATACCAGGAGTACCTAGCAGTTCCACAACAGGAAGATCTGAACATCACAATGTAGAAAAAGCAGAAAACAAAGGCCTTAAAAATAAGTTTATGAAAATGATAGAGGCCTTTAAAGAAATGAAAAATTTCCTTAAAAAGATATAGAAAAAGACATACAAAAAATGAAATCAATAAATTCCTTAAAGAAAGCCAAGAAAATGAAGGTTTTGCATTTCTATAGATAATTTCTAGAAACAAGCCTAATACAGTTCAGTTGAGTGAGAAATTCTTATTATTTTAGTGGCAAGTCTTTGTAATATTTGAAAAATAACTCATCATTATGTGCTTTTGCACAGGGACATGCAAGAAAACTAAAATAAAACCTTGGAAATTAATTTGACTCTTCTAAAAGGAAGAGGATGTTAACTTTAAAGGTAAATGGAATGTCAAAACATACCGAAATAGAAAACAAATGCAAGAAGATTCATGAAAAATACCGCAGATATTTTCGCCTTCAATTCCACCATCCAAAGCCCCCTCAAACCAGCAGTCTTCCAGCCGTGCATGTCAATCCCACAGTCTCGCCTAAATATGTCAAAAGAAGGCACAGGAAATAGGAGCTGGCAGTTCTCCCACCTGTTATAAAAAAGACGGAAGCCCATCATGAATGAAAGCACACAACACTATATCTGCCATCTGCATAGCTTCCAAATCTCTTGTATTTTATAGCAGTAGCCTGCCAAAACCCCGGAAAGCCAAAACCAGAATAAAAACCCACAGTTTGAAGGAAAGAATATGGTAAATAATAAAACCATCCAGACAACAGTGAAGTAAAACTGCAGAAAATCCGACTGAAATAACAAAAACTGTCAAGCATTGCTGGGAGAGCTAAGAAATGCTGTTGAGAGAGGATTTGGAGAACTGAAGTCTGAGGATAATACAAACTATTGTTCATTTGGGAGATTTTGCAAAGCAAGTATGCATGCTGGCAATACAATGTTAAGCCTTTCCAGAGAATGTTATTTCTTCCTCCTTTTTAAATATTCTAGCTATGTTTGTTTGAGATAAAAGAAACCTTATGCCTCTGAGCAGTTGGGTCCTGTCTTATTTTGATAAGAATGGACTTCTGAGATGGAACTCAGACCCAGCCAAGGCTTAATAGTTTTTAACTTGATGTTTGGGGTACATTCAAAATTAGAAGTCAAATAAACTTAGCTTTGCAAGAATTAAAGCTAATAACTTATAAGACATTTTAAAGGCATTTTTTTTTCCAGAATTTGAGACTGAGATTTTTCTATAGCTTCACGGGGCAACTGTCTTTAGAAAGTAAAATGCAGTTCATCTCCTCCAGTTTTAATGATTAATAAGGTAGAAAAAGGTGGGTTTTTTTTTTAGCGTCTTGACCTTTATCTGAGAGGTTAAATAGGTAAATAAAATGAATTATTGTTTAGGTGCGTGTTATCTCTGCCCAACACTGTATTCTAATTTGTGAATGTATGTGTGTGTATGTACATATGTATATGTGTGATTTTCCATTTCACTAAAAAATAGACCATAGGAATGTGCACTAGAAACACTGAGATGTATCTGTAGCTACAGGTTCCCAGGATCCACTAGGAAAAAAACCCCACCAGAAAGCTATCCTCAGGGCTTTACATGAGTACTGTCTTTTTTGTTCTCTGTCTCTCTCTCTGTCACACACACACACACACACACAAACACACATGCACACACACACTTGCACATGCATGAACATGTACAGACACACATGAGTAAATGTAATAATCAGATTAACATAACATGAATTACAATGCACAGGTGTGTTGCAGGGTGGGAAACAATTATTAATTCCAGCATATGTAGCTTGGGGACAGGTGGAATGCTGTGATTTGGTGAGCATATTCTATATAACAAATATCAAGGCTCCTAGTAGGACCTTTGTTATAAAACAATCACACACACATACACACCCCACCCATCTATTAATTAATAAAAGGTTTCTTTTCTATTGTATCGAATTTATGCTATATTTTCTTTTTTCACTCAAGATAATATGGGATACTAAAACCTTTCTGTGTAGTTGATGACTGCACTGCGGGGAGAAGTCTTGGAGAAATATATTGTTACTGCTCCTCTAAAATGAGAAGCATATCCATATTTATCAGTCCATCCTGGGTCCTGCAGATGTCCTTCTCACAAAGCCTGAAATTGATTGACAGGTTTTATTTGAGAGCCTGGGAAACCACTTAAGACATGGGTGGCCTGCTCATCCACTAATTTTCCATGCGTTGAGGAGTTTTCACTGTGGGAGAGAGAGGGAGTGCTGCAGGTGTAAAAAACTGGATGGCTTTTCTACTTTTGAATCCCTGACAATGAGGTCAGTTTGTTTTACATGTTAACACAACAACAACAAATGAAAATAAAGAGTAGAGATGAATGTGTTTTTGAGGGATGCAGAGAATGTACAAATGAAAATAAAGAGTAGAGATGAATGTGTTTTTTGGGGATGCAGAGAATGTACAAATGAAAATAAAGAGTAGAGATGAATGTGTTTTTTGGGATGCAGAGAATGTATGGATTTCTCATTTTTGCAGCATGAGATTTTACTAAATCTTAGCTTTGCAGGACATGCTATAGCAATTCCTTTCAGCTAGTAGCTTCATTAGATATATTTCTCAGCAATCTAGGTTTAATTCTTATCTGAAACAGGGTAATTCTTCTGTCAAAACTAAATTACTGGAGAACAGGGCACAGGAGTTTAAAATCATAAATATCAACTCACATAAACAGTTTTAGTGTTTACAATGCATATTCATCCATAACATACACACACTACACATACATGTGTATATATGCATGTATATATATATATGTGTGTATATATGCATGTATATATATATGTATGTATGTATGCATGCATGCATGATACCTATGAGAACACTGAGAGTTGAAATAATGTGTGAGAGAGCAGTGACACTATTGGCTCGCAGCTTGGTTTCCTCACTCACCCACAAAGCCCAATAGGCTGTTTTCAGGTGTGTCTCTGCTTTTAATTATAGTCTTTGACACTCAATGAGTGCTCAATAAATATTTATACATACATTTATAACCAGGTATAATATGAATCCAAAATCATGAGGCTAAAGCTTGAGTGCTTTATCTATTAGCTCTATAACATTCGGCAAAGTAATAATTAACCTATTTCCATCTTAAGTTTTCATATTTGTAAACTAATTATTGTATGTGATGTCTGAATTTTTCTCTCTTCCATCTTTTCTCTCCTGTACTGGACACTTTCATAGGTATACTTCTTTTTATATTTATTTATTTTCATTCATTTTCCAAGGGTAACTTCAAACATTAATTTATGAGTAAAGATTTTTTCTCCTCTCCTTCACTTAATTGGCCCATTCTCTCACCTAAGGGCTGTTTGTTATTAATCAAAGTCAACATGGTGATAAATTTAACATATTTATTAATTATATTTTTTATTACTAATGTGTGTTATGAATACATATACATATGCCAGACACACTGTGGAGGTTAGATGAAATTTTTGAAAAGTCATATTGTTTAGCAATATATATGGTCTCTATGGAGCAAATATGGGTTGACTGACTTGTTTTTTCAAGTGGCATATACTTTGACAGTTGAGCTAGATCTATGGGGCTTTATTTTACTATTGTGCGATGAATTTATGTTAGAATATCTTTTTCATATAAAATAACATGTAAGAAAAATATATTGCAAACAAACTGTGGTTAGGCTAATTGGCCCTAAATTATAACATAGTTTTGATGTGTGGAAAAATGATAGCAACGAATCTCTTTTCCTTTGTATTTTTATTTATTCTCATACAATACATACTTACCTCATGGATCATTTTTAAGGAAAAAAAATCAATATAGCAGCATTCTTGTTTTGGTAAAAAAGATTGTAGAATTCTAAGAGTGGAATTGAGCAAAAAAAAAAACATTGCCAATAACGTTATTTTAGTAGATGAAAATAAGAGATGATGATGAAATAGACATCATTGGGAATAAGGAGGAGACAGAGAGAAGAGAACATTTGGAGTTATATGTAACTGGTGAGACAGTCATTCAATGGATGATGCCAGAAAGGAGAAAGGACAAGTCTTAAATAGTCAGATATGTATTGACCTGTTCTACAGGTTTGTGTTGGGCAACATTAGATCAGTTCCTGGTAAGCCTGGACTATGTACAGCAACTATGTAGATGAATGATTTTTGATCCTGCCTGGCCCTGCAGTCCAGACAAATATCTCTCAGACACTTATAAAATAATTACTCAGAGGCTTATATTAACAAACTATTTGGTCTGTATCTCAGGCTTCTTACCTGCTAGCTCTTGCACCTTAAGTCAACCCATTTCTATGAATCTGTGTATTGCTAGCAGCTTACTGATAGTTTTATATCTTGCTTCTTGGGTGGCTGGACTATATTTCCCACACTCCACCCTTATTTTCTGTATTTGTTTGAATTTCCTGCCTGGCTGTAAAACATCTTTATAAACCAATGGTATCAACACATATTCACAGCCTATAGAAAGACATCTCACATCACAAGTACTTTTGTATGTGGTCATCTGGATAACAAGCCATATATCATTTGAGAGCTGGAACATGCTGAATCCCTTGTGCATGTTTTCTAGTCCTTTTGTTCTGGAAACTGAACTTTTTCAAAAAATGATGGGTTCATGGTATAAAACACACCTAGAAATGAGAATATGTGCCAGGATTATTACTTTCTACTGGGTATATGGTCTCCGCCTCATTTATTTTGTTCGCTATGCTAGATAGTTATGAAAAAAGCTAGAATGCTTTTTACTCTCATTAAGAATACTTTTCTCATATAATATATCTTAATTATGTTTTTTTTTTCTCCTTCTACTCTGCCCAGTTCCCATCCTATCCTCCTCCTCTTCCTATTTATCTCCTTTTGTCTCCCATTAGAAAACAAGATTCTACAGAAAAATAAAAATCCTAAACTGGAGCAATGATATGAATTCAAGGAACAAAGGTAAAAAGAAAGAAAATATATAAGTAAAATAAAATTAAAATAAAAGATAAGATTTTTTTTTTTAAAAAAAGTACTGACATAAAATTATGTAACTGGGAGCCTTGAGTTCCCTGATTTCATTTTCTGTTGGCTATCTGTTGCTAGATATGCAGCCTAGCCTTAAGAGTAGATTTTTGTCCCCGGTGATACTCCCTTGGTGAAAACTACTTTTTACTTTGTGTTTATCAATTGAAGATAGCTTCTGTATTAGGGATGCTGGCATGTGTCCACCTCTCCTTTCAGGACTAGGGCCCATCTGGTGAAAACCCCTGCAGGCTCTGTGCATGTTGCATCAGCATCTGATAGTTTATGTGCATCGATCTTGCTGATTTAGAGGGCATGTTTTCTTTGTATCTCCCATCTCCTCTGGCTCTTACAGGCTTTCTGCCTCCGTCCCACAGGATTCCTGTAGCTCTGAGTAGAGGAGTTTGATGGAAACATACTGTTTAGGGATGAGTGTTCCAAGCCTTTTTTTTGTCTGCATAATATTCAGCTGTGAGTATCTGTATTTGTTTGCCTCTGCAGCCAAGGAAGTTTTTCTGATGATGGCTGAACAAGACACTGATCTATGAGTATAGCAGATTTCATTTGAAGACATTTTATTGCTACCTTTTTGTATGTGTGTTTCATTATTAACAGTAGTATTTGGTTTTACTATAGATCCCTGGTCTAGCCAGTCTTAAGTTCTCAACAAGTAGTGTCAGGTATGGGTTATATCTCATAGAATGTGCCTTAAGTCAGAAATTGGTTAGTTACTCCCACAAGCTTTAAAGCACCTATGCATTACGATATCTTGAATCAGGACACCCATGTAGATCAAAGAGAATGTAGTTATTTTTGTGTTTCTGCTTTGGTAGTGTATATAGTAACTTTCTGTATCAAGGATGCTAGCATATAGGAGTAAAAGCTCTTTGAAGGCACGACCTAGATTTCTCTATGTTCAGTGAGTGTTTCTGTGCTTTCTTAACCTATTGGGCGTACCATCAGTTTGTGAATAACAATGTGTAGTTTGGGGGTTTCCCATGGTATACCTTTGCAAACCACTCAATTAGATGTAGCCCAATCCTGGTTCTGGAAGCTTCATTTGGTGACAAGAGATGTCTAGTTGGGATTATAGCTTATTTGGCAAAGTCATTTATATCCTCATCATATGTGCATATATTTTACAAAGTTTCTACTGTATTAGGATTTTATACTACTCTTCACATGAATCTAAGTTTTAGTGCTGTTTTCCATATTTCTTCTCTCCTCTCCCTGTTACTTCCCTTCTGACTTGATCCTCCCTTCCAAAACCCTACCCATTCATCCATAACTATGTGTTCCATTTTTCTTTTCTAGGGGAATCTATCTCAACCTCCTTCCTGTCACTTACATTATCCCTAACTCTGTGATTCTATAGATTATATGCTTGATATCTTTAACTTGACAGCTAATATTAGCATATAAGCAAATACATACTGTATCTGTTTTTATAGGTCTGAGTTACCTCACTCAGGATATTTTTTTTCAATTTCATTCAATTACCTGTCAATTTCATGTATTTAATGGCCAAGGGATATTCGACTTTGTCATTTTTAAATATGTTTTCTTTAATCAGTCATGTGTTTGGAGACATATAGGTTATAGCTATTATGACCAGAGCAGCATTAAACATTGTTTAGCAATTTTTTATGGTGGAATGAAGCATCATTTGAACATATATGCAAGACTGGTATAGCAGAATACTGAGGTAGATGGCTTTGCTTCTTCCAGAGAAATTATTATACTGATTACTATAATGTCTGTAAAAGTTTACACTCTCATAAGCAACAGATGAGTGTTACTCTTATTTTATATCCTCACCAGCATGAGCTGTCATTTGTGTTATTAATCTTAATCTTTCTGATGGGTGTAAAATGGGATGTCAAAGTAATTTTGATTCTCATTTCCTTGATGGCTAAAAATGCTGAACATTTCTTTCAGTGTTTCTTAGACATTTGAGCTTCCTCTATCAAGAGTTGCATATTTAGATCTTCACCCTAATTTTAAATTAGGTTTTTGTTTCAATGATAAACAGCTTATTGTCTTCTTTATATATTTTGGATATTAGCTTTCTTTTGGATGTGGATTTGGTAAAAATCATTTCCTCTTCTGTAGGCTACTACTTTGTCTGAGTGATGGTGTCCTTTGCCATGTAGAAGCTTCTTATTTTCATGAGGTCCCATTTCTTAATTGTTGATCTTAGTATCTGTGCTAATGGTGTTCTAATTAGAAAGTTTTAAGCTATGTCAATGAGTTCAAGGCTATTCTTTACTTTCTATTATCTCAAGTTCAGTGTATCTAGTTTTATGTTTGGGTCTAAATCCATTTGGAATTTAATGCAGCACAAAAATATGGATCTATTTGCATTCTTTTACATGCAGCCATTTAGTATGTCCAGCACTACTTATTGAAGATGCTGTCCCCTTCCTCAGTGTGTTTATGGCTCCTTTATATAAGAAAAACTATTAGCTGCTTGTAGTTGTGAGGATCCATGTCTGGATTTTCATTTTGTTCAATGTGCTTGTTTGTACTAATAGATATGCTTTTTTATTACTATAGCTCTACAAGACAATTTGACATTGGCAATAGTGATATATGAAGCAGTTATTTAATTATTCAGGATTGTTTTAGCTACCCTGGGGCTTTTTTTTATATGAAGTTGAAAATTGTTTTTTCAACATCTGTGAAAGATTGTGTTGGTATTTTGGTAGGTATTGCTCTTAATTTGTAGATTTCTTTGTTAAGATGGCCATTTTTACTATAGTATTCTTTCTAATCCATGAGCATGGGAGATCGTTCCATCTTCTGATATCTTCTTCAATGTCTTAAATTTTATATCATACTAGTATTTAGTTTTCTCAGATAGGATTATCCTAAGATATTTTATATTATTTGATGCTATTCTGAAAGGTGTTTTTCCCCCTGATTTCTGTCTTAATCCATTTGTCATTTATAGAGTGGAAGGCTAATTATTTTTGTGTCTAGAATATTTTAGATTAACATTTTCTGACTGAGCTGTCCCTTTCTTTCTTTAGTCATGCCCTCAATGCTTTAAATTCTCTCTTACATCTCTTGTATTCTGTTGGTGGGGCTTGCTTTTGAGGTTTGTGTCCAATATCCTGAATGTTTTATTTCCGGATTTTCCTTAGTTTGAGCTTTTATTGTTTTATGAAAATGAATATCAAACTTTATATAAAAAAGCAAAACATTCAGGATAGCTAAAAAAAATAAAACCCCATACAGTAATAAAACTTCTCTTTTTTCTAAAATACATAAAATAAAAAAGATAAAATCTAAAGCTCCTCCAGCCAGGTTAGGCTCAGCTACAAATAAAGAAAGCACAGTAGGTCACAGCTAATGTCCACAGATGCACTATGGCCACTACAAATTTCTGCTAAGCAACCCTTCTACAGTTGAATCAGAAGTTTTTTGATTTTGTTTTTGTTTGTGTGTGTGTGTGTGTGTGTGTGTGTGTGTGTGTGTGTGTTTTAAATCACTTTATTCACCCAGCATCTTTCAATGAAAAAGCAATGTTAATGTTTTTGCTTAAAGTCCACTAATGAGTGAATACATCCCCTGCTTATCTTTCTGGGTTTGTTAGACCTTACTCAGGAGGATATTCTCCAAATTCATCCATTTGCCTACAATTTTAGGATGTCAGTATTTCTTACTGCTGAGCAGAACTCGATTGTGTAGATGTACCCACAGTTTATTAATCCATTCTTCAGTTGAGGGACATCTAGGTTGTTTCCATGTTCTTGCTCAGGTGTTGAAGATTTTATTCATTTCTCTTCATTGTTTGTTTCTGTTTTCATTGAGGGATTTATTTATTTCCTTAGTAAGGACCTATACCATATCCATAAAGGCTATTTTAAGATCTTTGTCTGCTAATCAACCCCACTACAGTCAAACCAGAAGTTTTGTTTTGTTTTGTGTGTGTGTTTGTGTGTGTGTGTGTGTGAGAGAGAGAAGTTTTAGATTTTATTTATTTTTACAGAGTAACAATAATTTTTTAATTGAATTTTGGGCCTATACCACAGAAGTTAATTCACACCTCATAGTGTGATTTATGGCTGAGGCAGTCCTAGGATCCATTATTTTGCTATGTGAATATGATGTCAAATTTTGTTCTAAATATTTATATTTGTTCTTATATGTTAGGGCTGTTTTTCACCTTTTTCTTTTTTTATTATGAATAAAGTCTCATTTTTTAGCCATGTATCCCCTTGCTCAAACTCCCTTCCCCCTCCTGCCCCTCCCAGTCACTTTTTCTTCTCTCCATCTCCTAATCTCCCCAGCAAGGGCTGGTGGTCCCAAGGTCCCAAGGTAGCTTAGTTCAGCCTGGAGTGGATGCTGAACTAGATTTTATTTTTTATATTTCATGTATTTTAGAGAAAATAAGTTTTATTACTGTATTTTTTATTTATTCTGAATGTTTTGCTTTTTTATATAAAGTTTGATATTGATTTGCAAAGAACAATAAAAAATAATAAAAGATCTTTGTCTGGTGCTTTAGCTATTTTGGAATATTCAGGGACTGTTGTGGTAGTGTTGCTGGCTCTAGAGAAGACATAGTGACCTGCTTATGATAGTGTTTATAGACTTATGTCTAGGTATCTGGATTTGGGATGGTTGAAATTTTAGGTTCTAATATCTGATTTTTTTTGTTGTTGTTGTTGGGTATGTGTTTGATCCTTGGTTTTGTTACTCTCTCAGGTTCTTAGGAGATTGTGGTTGCTGTGATTGGCCTGGTAAAGAATTCTTCAGGGATTCCACTAGGTGTGGCCACTGGCAGTTCTGGGTAAAATGTGGTTTTACGTAAGGGGGCTGACATTTAAGAATCACGACTAATTAGGGAGTTTGTTGGTTGGAGTAAAGCAGGCTACAGTGCTGTGCTACAGTGAGACTAGATTGGATAGAGAGATGAGTTGAAGAGTGAAGATCTCAAGCTTACCTATTTGCCTAGTTAGTCTACTTGCTTCTCTGACAGGCTTGATCAGTGGTTTCCCAGGGAACGTCTGCTGGTGTTAGGGACTGTGGTAACAGGATAAGTGGAGAGAAATATTGGAGAATAAGATCTGTGTGATTCTCTGGAGATGAGGTTATAGAAGTGTGTGAGTCCCCAGAAGGAAATTTGGGGGTGAAAATTGAGAGATTTAAAGGAAGGGGCTATGTATGTAGTTAGGTTACTTGTTTCTGTGGCTTGATTTTCCTGCAAAGTTCCAGGGAATGCTTGCTGATTTGGAGACTGGGCCAAAGCAATGAGTAGAGAAAGGAGATTTGGTGGGGATCTCTGTGATCCACAGGAGATAGGGGAAAGGGAAGGGGACGCTGCAGCAGATAGTCTGCTACAAAGCTGGGGATAAGTTTAGGGAATGGACTTGGAAGAGAAATTGAAGAGTTACTCCTGGGTTTGCTTACATCAGAGCTTTTTTTTCCACCACAACAAAGAAAGAAACTATGACATTTGGGTAGGAAACATTTAACCTAATGGAATGTCCTGCTCAGATATGTGAACTTTGCATCCCAGCTAAGCAATTTTTCTGTAGGAGAAAAACATATTACTTGGATAGATTTGAAGATACTATAATTTAAGTTGTTTTTCCCCCCAATGTCCACATGCAACTTTTCATATTATGTTCTTATATTGTATATCCTTCAATAGGAACAGCCAGATTATGAAGACTCTTTTTTTTTACAGACTGATTAGGGCATTTTCTTTTTTATTATTATTATGAATAAAGAAGTCACATTCTCTATCGTTATATATCCTTATTCAAGGTCTCTTTCCCTTCCCACCCCATGAAGACTCTTACATGAAGATAACAGAGTTGTTGAAGTTTCTGGTCCAGTAGCTGAGTCAACCTACTACTCCATTCCTCAGTGATTTAAGGTATGCTCATATCAGCTTTCCTGGTGGAACATCTTTTCCTGCCATTTAGGAAAAGTACTCCTCATGTGAAAATACTCTTACAAAGATTTATTTAACTCAGTTCCCATATCTGTTTTGTAAAGGAAAAAAGTCACATCCAAAGAAGACGCTTGCCTAAATTTCAGTGCTGGTGAATAGCAATGAGCAGAAAAGATTCCATTTCCAGATCTCTCTTCTCAAGATTACCCATTATTATTTTAATTTCTTACTCTCACAGCCATATCCCTAGCTGTATATATTACAATATTCAGATAACCTCCTTTTTTATTATGGCAGCTTAGCTTATGCCTTGTGTCTTATTTGTTTAGGCTGCTGTAAATGTAGATTGGGTGGCTTGGTCCATATGCATGCACTTCCCCATGAATCAGAAGGCCCAAGATCAAAGTGACAGTTCTGCAGAGGATTTTTGTCCTTCCAGTTCCTATCACCTTACTATATACTTACAGGGTACAGATTAGGGGGTGGAAGATGGTGCTGTCTTGCATATCTTCTTACAAGGACATTAATTGTATCATTAAATTTTTACTCTCAATAGATTTTCTCAGAAATGCCTTCTCTAAATATTATGACTTAGTATTTCAGCATATGGATTTGACATGGGTACACAAATGAGAGGGAGAGTTAATCATACTTATTTGATGGGGTTATTCTTCTTGAAGTACTGTTTGGGGTTGGGCAATGCAGTCAAAATCCATGCCTTCAGAGAAATGCATGAAGCAGCACTTGAATGGCTAATATTTGTACTAAGTCCTTATTGTGTGGTATGTTCACAGTAAAAGTGGCTATTACTTCACAGAATGGAAACTGAAGGGATAGAGAGTATCTAAATTGCAAATAAGATATTTCGTCCATTTTCTAAAATATTGCATAATTCAGGATCATTAGCCTCTTCCTATGGGGGAAAGAATCTCAACACTTCTTTATTAGCTTCAGTTTCTGGTAATCGATCAGTAATTACATAATAAGGAAGAGAAATTAGGTGTTTAGCATAGAAATATGTAGAGCTACTCTATTCAACTATTGCAATCAGGTCTTGATTGTGATTTGAGCACAAGCAGTGAGAAAACTGTCTCTCTGAAACATCTTCCCAAGTCCAGATGAGCAGGTCCTGGAAAGTCTGCTTTGTTATTTCCATTTATCCAATGGTAAGAAATAAATTTCACTATTCTAAATTATTATTGTTACAATTACATGGCACAATTATTTGGACCATTGAAACCTCTACCTCTTATTCTAAAGAACAAAGCATTTAGTAGTGAAAAATTAAGAGATTTTTACCTACTTTTTTCCTGAGATAAGTGGCTGAAAGTTTAAAAAGCATTGTGGAAAAAATGAACATTGACTTTGTATGGATAATGCTAAAAACTTACTAAGGTGCTTGTAGATGTGATAATGGTTTCATAATTATATGTTAAAATAGAGCTTTTAGCAAAAGGACACACTGAGTCAAAATTATCTATAAATAATGACATCTGGTCATAAGTGACAGTTATTGAAAAAAGACATTCATCACAGTTTTAGTATTTACTTTTGTTAATAAAAGTATTTAAGATATTTACAGAAGTTTCCATCAAAATGCAAAGGAATATACATATTTCTCAGCACTACATGTAACTTTCTCTAAAATTGACCACATAATTGGTCATAAAGCAAATATCAATAGATACAAAAAAGTGGAAATTGTCCCTTGTATCACATCAGACCACAATGGCCTAAAGTTAGAGTTCAATGACAACAAAAATCACAGAAAGCCTACCATCTCATGGAAACTAAACATCACTAAAGTGAACCACTTCTGGGTCAAGGAAGAAATTGAGAAAGAAATAAAGACTTCCTAGAATTCAATGAAAACAAATCCACAACATACTCAAACTTGTGGGACACAATGAAGGCAGTCTTGAGAGGAAAATTTATAGCACTAGATGCCTACATGAAAAACCTAGAGAATTCCCACACTAGAGAACTATCAGCACAGCTGAAAGCCTTAGAACAATTAGAAGAAAACACACCTAGAAGGAGTAGACAGCAGGAAATAATCAAACTTAGAGCTGAAATCAATACAATTGAAACAAAAAGAACATTACAAAGAATCAATGAATTAAAGAGTAGGCTCTTTGAGAAAGTCAACAAGATAGATAAACCCTTATTCAAACTAACCAAAAAGCAGAGAGCATCCAAATCAACAAAATCAGAAATGAAAAGGGGACATAACAACAGACCCCCAGGAAATAGAGAATTATCAGATCATATTTTGAAAATCTCTATTCCAGAAAAATGGAAAACCTAGAAGAAATGGACAGTTTTCTGGACAGGTATCATCTACCAAAATTAAATGAAGATCAGATTAAATACCTAAACAGACCTATAACCCTAAAGAAAATTGAAGCTGTCATTAAAAACCTCTCAAGTAAAAAAAGCCCAGGTCCAGATGGTTTCAGTGCAGAGTTCTACCAGGCATTCAAAGAAGAGCTATTACCAATAATCCTCAAGCTGTTTCACACAGTAGAAATTGAAAGAATATTGCCAAACTGTTTTTATGAGTCCACAATTACCCTAATACCCAAGCCACTCAAAGACACAACAAAGAAGAAGTACAGACCAATTTCTCTCATGAATATTGATGTTAAAATTCTCAACAAAATTCTGGCAAACTGTATACAACAACATATAAAAAATACCATCCACCATGATCAAGTAAGCTTCATGGCAGAAATGAAGGGATTGTTCAACATATAAAAAAACATAAATGTTCTCCATCATATAAATAAACTGAAGGAAAGAAAAACACATGATCATATCCTTAGATGCTGAAAAAGCCTTTGACAAAATCCAACACTCCTTTGTCATAAAAGTCCTGGGGAGATCAGGAATATAGGAAAAATATCTAAATATAATAATGGCAATTTACAAGAAGCCAACAGCCACCTTCAAACTTAATGGAGAAAAACTCAAAGCAATTCCACTAAAATCAGGAACTAGACAAGGATGTCCTCTATCCTCTTATCTGTTCAATATAGTTCTCAAAGTTTTAGCTAAAGCAATGAGAGAATGAAAGGTCATTAAGAGGATACAAATTGGAAAAGAAGAAGTGAAACTATCTCTATTTGCAGATGATATGATTGTATACATAAATGACCCACAAAATTCTACCAGTGAACTTCTACAGCAGATAAACATGTTTAGCAAGGTAGCAGCATACAAGATTAACTCAAAGAAATCAGTAGCCCCCCTATACACTAAAGATAAAAGGGCTGAAAAAGAAATAAGGGAAACATCACTCTTTATAGTAGCTGCAAATAGCATTAAATACCTTGGAGTAACTAGAAGCAAACAAATAACAGATCTATTTGACAAATACTTTAATTTTTGAAGAAAGAAATTGAAGACGATATCAGAAAATGGAAAGATCTACCATGTCCCTGGATAGGTAGGATCAACATAGTAAAAATGGCAATTCTTCCAAAAGCAACCTACAGATTCAACACACTTCCCATCAAATCCCAACACAGTTTTTTATGGACCTTGAAAGAATAATACTCAAATTCATTTTTAATAATAGGAAAGTCAGGATTGCCAAAACAATTTTGCTCAACAAAAGAACCTCAAGAGGCATTGCCATCCCTGACTTCAAGTTATACTATAGAGCTACAGTAATAAAAACAACCTGGTACTGGCATAAAAACAGACTTATGTATCAATGGAATTGAATTAAAGATCCCCACATAAACCTAAAAACCTATGAACAACTGATCTTTGATAAAGAGGCCCAAAATACTCAGTGGAAAAAATAGTATCTTTTTAACTTATTAACAAATAGTGTTGGCATAACTGGATGGTAGTGTGTAGAAACATGCAAATAGATCTAAGACTGTTACCATGCACAAAACTCAAATCCAAGTAGATCAAAGACTTCAACATAAACCCAGCCACACTGAACCTGAAGAAAAGAAAGTGGGAAATACCCTCCAACGAATTGGCACAGTTTTTTTTTTTTTTTTCAGAGCTCTAAGGCACAAATCATACTTCGGAGTTGTCCTGACCTACAAGCTGGCTGAGCTTCCATTGTGAATTCTGGGGTTGGAGAAGTCATTTCTTGAGAGAAGAGTATTCTCTTGTAGTCAAGGTTACTCTCTGAAGAGGGAAATTGTAAGCTGTTAGCAGTCAACATGTGCCATGCCTAATAAGTAAGTTCATGGGTTTAGTAAAACAGGAATCAGGATGGGCACAATATAATCCACAGAAAAAGGTCATTCTAGGTTACATTTCCCCATTCTTCTTCTATGTGTAGTGCAAATATATTTATATATTTCTTTTGGTGTAACTCGTCTATTCAATAGAGATAAAGAATTTAATACTTATCACCTAAGAGAAATACAGGAAAGATATGACCCTTGTCCTAATATAATGTACATTCTAGTATACAATGGGATCAAGAAACAAACATATAATTTCAGATAATTATAAGTAGTCCTGAGAGCTGAAGACATAATGATAACTGTGAGCTGACAATGCATGTACATTTTAATATTGAATTATAAATTAACTTTCTTAAAGGTAGTTTTCCAAATGTGGGAATTGTATGGAATGTATGGATAAAGAATACAAAAACAGAAGGTGCAGACTTTTAAAGGTCAAATTCTTGGAGAAATTAACTTACAATCATGTTGAATTACATCTTAAATTTCTTAGAAGTGGGTAATTGAGTATTGCTTAACTTGATACTTGTAAAATTGCAAGACACATGGGAATGTTCATAGCAAACTAGTGAATTTATGTTTTCTTTTCTTCTGAAGTAATGAGAAGGTACTATTGTCTTTAATAAGTAATTAAATGTCTATAAATCTGAGTATATATTCACACATATAAATGCTGTGTATATATACTTGAATTCATAGGTTAATACATGAAATACTAAAATATATTTCAGTAAAGCAATACGTTATATCATTTAAATTATATCAGATACAAAATATCTGTTAAGTGCAAATATCTCTGCTTCCTTATATTCAGACCATAATACTATTCATTTTGGGAATTACTTAGATTTTTACCACTAACTGACATATATATCTCGTTAGTAGTGTAAAGAGTCCTGTTGTGAATATTCTTGAACATGTGAGCATGTACAATTGTGACCATGTATGTACATTATGTTTTCCTGGAAGTGGGTTATAAAGTCAAATTTGTAATCATCACAGGCTTTATCAATGGCCCTATGATATATGAAAATTTTACACAAGTCACATAATCAGAAGGATTTTATCAATTTTTTTTTATGAAAACAGAGATTGATGATTAGATAGAAGATGATCTGATCTTCTAGCTCTAACAATCTGCTCTCTTCCCTTCCATGATGTTTCCTGAACCTTAGGTGTAGGTGTAATGTTGCCACTGTATTAGTTGAAATCAGTTGTGGTTGGTCACCCCATGGTCATTTGTTCTCTGTATTTTGAGCAGTTGAGGGTTTCTGGAATGATCTCTATCTGTTGCTGCTGCTGCAAAAAAAGAAGTTTCATTGATGATAGATGATGATAGAAGTGTGAAGAAATGTCAAAAACTAAAACGTTGATCTACCATGTGACTTAGATATACTACTTTATGACATATTCCCAAATGGCTCAATATCCTACTGTACAGATACTTGCTAATAAATTTCATTGTCAAACTAATCATAAAGTTAGGAAGTATAAACACCCTAATATCTGATGGGTGTTCTTGGTTTTTGTAGATGTATAAGTCATTTATTCTTTTAGGGGAGACACTTTAAGGTAGAATTTACCTATGAGAGGAAATATGTTGTATTAAGGTTTCTGGCCGACCTTTCTCGCCTATCCTTAAGGTTTGGCCCCACAGACCAGCAGTTTCACAGTCCCACAGAGTCACAGAATCACACAAACACTTAGATTAATTTTCTGCTGATTGACCTAGGGCCTAGGCATATAATTCACTAACTCCTTTATCTGAACTCAACCCATCTTGTTCAGTCACAAAAATTAGTACCATTACTCAGAAGCATTTCCTCTGTATCTCCTGGCAGCTCCAGTGGTTCTGTGGCATCTGTGTCTGGCATCTAGCTCTGCTCTGAGATGTTCCAGAGTTTTCTTACCCTGGTAGCCCTGACCACACACTTCCTGTCTGCTTTTTTTTTTGGTCAATCAGCTTTTATTAAACCCATAGGCAGGACAAATATTTACAACACACCATAATCCCACTACAAAAATATCTTTGAAATTAATGAGAGAATTATGCCAGGATGCTATATTTCTCCTCTTATTAAGCAATGAAACTTTTATTCCTGTATTTTTTCACTTTTTAGCTCAAAGTTCTGCTCTGTGTGGTAATTCTCTGCTGAAAAAAAACCTCACAAAAATCAAATCACTCTTATGTACTTCCTGTCTTTCTGGATGTACAATGGCTCAAGTCCCATCATATTATGTGTACAATATTAAATTATTTAAATTTTAAGATATGCATTCTCAGTAAAAATCCAAATGGTATAACAGTATCATAGATGGATTTTATCTTGTCTTCTATTCTCATATCTCTAACGCTTGTAATCTTTCAGGTGGCATTTGGATGAAGTACAATCCAAAGTGTAAAGGAGGAACGTAGATTGATTTTTATCTTATGTTCTATTTTAATGTCTTTGTCACTATAAGTGGCATTTTATAAGCTACATAAATTCTTCTATTCTTTGCTTATATAAAACTATATTTATTTAGATATCATTAAGTTAAGGTTGTGATGATGGATACCATCAGTTAACTTGTTTTTAATCAATATTATATTCAAATATTTTCCAAAACTGAATGTGTAAAAATCGTTTTCCAAGCTTGAGTAGATTGTATTGACTGTTAACAACACAATTAACGATTCATATACAGTGGGTGGTCATGTGATTTTAAGTGGTTTTTTTTTCTGCAAAAAGTGCTGCTATAAATATACTTAAATGTATATATCTTGACATACTTGTATACATTCCAAGCACAAAATGATGGAGATAAAGTTATGTAAATATCTTATAGTGACTTTTTCTCTAAAAATGTCTGAATTTTACCAACATTGAATAAAAGTAAATATTTTTAAGCTCTCATTAGTGGCAAATGCTGTTAGGTTTTAAAGATTTTGCAATGTTTTTGAACAAATGTTAAAAGTTTCCTACTTTCTTTCAAAATTTTCATCTTTATACTATTGACATTGTTTATTTTATGTATTCCAACACATGAAACATCTTTTTATTTTGTTGGTCACATATATAGCACAAACTTTAACTGTTTCAGAAGTCTTCTGAACATTATTTCTAGGGTATGTTGTATAACCATGTTTTCCCAATTTTCATCTTTTCACTTGGGTATTGGTTTTGATGACCATAATCTTTTATCTCCCTGAAAATCAAATGCATCTGCATTTCCTTTTCTGGAGTTTTGGGGTCTGTTCTTAAAATCTTCTTATGCACAAAAATTATATTATATTTTCAGTTTTTCTCTGAAAAATTTATGATTTTTCATCTTTACATTTAGGTCTTTTACTGTGACAATTTTAGATTATTGATGTCATATTTTCCCAGCTAATGATACATTTGACTAAAGTAACTCCTAAATACTATTTGGGAAGACAGAGACTCAATAACAACAGAATTCTTCTGATAATATCATAGTTCTATGTGTGTTTACATATATCATTTCTCTCTCTCTCTCTCTTTAGACGTTATGCTTAGTCAAGCAATTGTGTTTAACTCACAATGACATCTAGCTGCCATTGTAACAGTAAGAAGTGAGACATTTATGAGGTAATGAGCTATGGGGACTCTGTCTTTTAAAGAGATTGATGCCATTGTCACAGGTGTAGTCTCTTCAAGAAAGACAAGTTAAGCCATGTCCTGTCTTCCTTTCACTCTCTGTGTCCTTTTATCATGGGATGATTCTTTAGGAAAGGCCTTGAAACATGCTTGTTCTTTTGTCTTGTAATTCTCATTTTCAGAACTCCAAGATAGTAAATGACTGCTCAGTATAAATTATCCAGTTATTGTTGTGGAACATTTGTATACTGTGTGAATATTTACTTCTGTGATTGGTATAATAAAAAAGCTTACCAGCCTACAGCTAAGCAGAAGATATAGGCAGGACTTTTGGACAGAGAGAGAACACTGAGAAGATGAAAGGCAGGTTGCCAGCCAGACATGAACAAAGCAGGATGCGCAGGAGGAGAGGTAACAGCCAGAAACTATGTGACAGGAGGTAGATTAATAGAAATGGGTTAATTTAAGTTATAAAATCTAGTTAGGAAGAAGCCTAAGCTATAGAATGAGATTTCAAAGTTAAGAAGTCTGTGTCATCATTTGGTAGCTGCCTGGTGTGATAGAGAAAGACTCATTACAAATTAGCTCTTAGCATCACAAAACAGACTAAGATATGAGCAAAGACCTTGTCTATTCTGTTCATTTTTTTTTTGTCAGTGGCATCTGACAGTCCCAATGAATATGAAGTTTTCCTTCTCATTAACATCACTGTGTCTGCCTTTTTCTCTCACAACGTCTGTCATGGTGGTGCTGAGTTACACTATACACAGGAGAGTTTCCCACTGTGGGATGCCTAAGTAGGAAAACAGCATCAGTGTTTCTGAATAGCATCTGGTGTTGCACTTGCTCATACTGCATCTTGAGGTTCCTTGTATGGAAAAGGGAATCCAAAAGAAGCAGAGAAAGAGGAAGTAACACAGAACAAGCCAACTGTTTTGGCTGAGTAGGAGTTGCGCTAATCTTGTGTCATCTAGATTAAATACATTGTGCTAAGTAGGCCTTTTTGTTTCAGTGACAAATACCTGACAGAAACAGCTGAAAGAAAATATGACATCACCATCTCAAAGTTCATGGTCATTTGTCTTCATTGTTCCTGGGCCTGTGATGACATAGACCATTATTATATAGAGAGCATGGTGAACTAGAATTGGCGATCCATCACAGACAGGAATCAAATGAAAGGACAGAGAGGGGTTAGAGACAAGGTAGCACCAAGAACACATTCCTAATTATCTGTTTCTTTCAACAAAGCCACACTGCTGAAAATGTTAATCATCTCCCAATATTATCAAATATGACTCTATTGGTACATTGGCCTATTGATTAGTTTAGAGCCCCAATGATCCAATGACCTTTACATGACCTTTCTTATCCAAACCCTATTCCCTTATTCCCAGAGAAGTGGTTCTATTTCAATTTATTAAAAATGAGACTGCATACTTAACAGAGGGGCTGTGATTCCATTACTATTTCTTATTCAATTTGAATGGGTACAGTTTTTTATTTTTAAAAGTAACCTAATAATAGACAACATATAACACCATTTACTAAAAGTTCTTTGTCTAAAAGAATTTCACTCCTCAATCTAATTTTATAATCACCATATCACATAATTTTCAAAACAACTTCAAAAGTAAAAAAAAAAAACAAAAACAAACTCAAACACACATTGTGCAAGTGATAAAACTATGTCTTTTGTTAACTAGCTTGAATCCTTAGAATAACTTAAGTAGTTAGTTGAAAAATCCAGATATCTTTTGAAGTGTGTCTAACTATTCAAGGTTTATATATTTTGTAGACCTAATGCATGGTATTGGCATAGGATGAGATAAAATAAGAAGCTGTAACATATCTCTATATGAGGTCAGGAATCCCTTACATTTTGCATTATCTTTAGATTTTTAAGTACAGGTGTAATATGGTAGCTTTTTATTGTTCAGATATCCGTAAAGATGATCCCCAACCACTGCCTCCCATATCTTTGTTTTGGTGTTGTGACACTAGGAACCATAGCTAGTTCTAATAAAACCAAGGTATATGAAGCTAAGAAAATTAGTGGTTTGCTTGCAAGGAACTTTCTAGTAGTAATATCTCTTCCACCCCTCAATTACAGAGGACACTGGGGTACTCATAAGTAGTGAGAAATTGAGAGTTAATGTTTTTCCATCATAGTTCTTGGAGTCCAAAGTAGCAAGCTTCCATGCCAAAATATTAAACCTGTAAATATTTTCAGCAGTTTCACTCATATTTATAGCATGTAGTAAGTAAGGAAGAAAAATCCAAATGTAACAATTCATTGACCCTAGACACTAGGAAATATTCACACACACTCATCAGAATTTGGCTGTACTTTCGGGTGTGGATGTACTTTGTATGCATACCTCATGTGAATTATCTAAGTGTCATGGATAGTTCTGGTATAAAACTTCAACTACTCATATGATCTGCTGTCTCATCACAATTTGGCTGTACTTTCGGGTGTGGATGTACTTTGTATGCATACCTCATGTGAATTATCCAAGTGTCATGGATAGTTCTGGTATAAAACTTCAACTACTCATATGATCTGCTGTCAGTTGCTACTGTGAAATGCTGATTTGAAATAGCACCCAATGGGGATCATTCCCAGTCATCTTTCTCAGAGGGCACACTAAGATCAATTAATATGCAGCATTTCCTTACATTAGAGCTGCAGTTTTTGTGTCTTCACCCATAGGGCAGCTGCTGCTCAGTCACAAATTAACTATTGTTTTAATTTTTAGAAATTAAATTGAGAACCTGAATGTCTGAGAGGCACTATTTTTTTTCTGAATGCAAATCAAACGTCCTATTTTTCCACCGTTTACATGTGGAAAAAACTTGAGTAATGTTACTTATTTCTGAAGTGTTATACACATTGTTCTCTATTCTAGCTCGCTCTAGCACCTTGTCTACATGTCCTTATACCTTAGAGCAGTCCTCATATCTGTTTCCACTATGAAGATGCTCAAAATGAAACCAAACTCAAACATCAAAAGAACCTGAAAAAAATTATACTAAAAGTACTCAAAGGACCTAAGAGAGAATTTAATTTTTAAAATTTTATGTTCATTGTGACAACCTTGGGCTCTCTTTTCATTCTGCCTTCTAATTAAGATATATGCAGGAAAATCACTCCGACTTTCTGGGTAAAAATAGAACTGAATTAGTTATGATATGTATTTTTTCACTGAAAATGATTTTTTCCTTAATGAAAAATTTTCCATCTATGGAACCTTTAAAATATCCATATAATGTTAATAACAAAAACAACAGCTAATTCTAAAACAAATTCTAAAACAAGCAGTGTTGACAAAAATTTCCCTATATGTCACATACATTCTAACTGGAGACACAGGTCATTTGTCCACATGATTCTGTTTTTCATCATCTCATGGAGAACAGCTGCTGGGCCTCTGAGTGGTTGGATATTCTCAACAGTCTGTCTTTACTGTGGTCATTCATTTGTCAATACAGGAGTAGTTTTGCAAACAAAGCCTAATCCATGCAGATAGAGAACTGCCCAGGAAAGCTGTACTAGGAAGTACATCAAGATCTGCCTTATCTGCTATACCATATAAGCAGATGATCATTGGAGGATTTGGGGGTTGTTCTACATGTTGACAATAGAGCCCAATTTAGTAGGTAAGAGGGTTAAATTATTGGCTTAAATGATTAAGGAAAATGGGAATATTTAGTAAAATGCATTTTGAAGTACTTAATGTCTCCCGATTACCTATTTTTCTTTCAATCTGTCATCAAATGTAGAAGTAATTTAAAAAAATCCTAACACTATAATAACAAAGTGGATTTGAGAGTTATGTAAATTTATTGCTTGGCTGTGCAAGTACATAAGCAAAATGCCTACTTGCTATAAGTAAACTCAAGCAATTTCCATTAACGGCAATGTAAGGAGTTGTGGATTCACAGAAAAATGTGAACAACATGTATTTAAAATCCTCAGGCTGATCACTGCATAGCCATGTTTTTGTGTGCATATTGTGTGTAATGAAATTTGCACCCATGTTTTCTCAAACTTAAGCAATGTGTATCAGTGTTCATTTCATTAAATGCCACACTTGTATATTTCCTACATCAGAAAAATTAATCAGAGATGTAAATGTAGCCAAAAGTATGTGCTGTTTCAGGCCAAGCTTTTTATGGTAGGCAGAATGAATTACCAATAGTATTTTCACTGCAGTGCTTATGGTTAAGACTTTTTCAAAATTGCACAGTTTCAAAACTGACAATGCATCATCACAAGCTTTTTCCATTTAGAAAACACTCACTTAAAGCAGTTATTTTTCTAGGAATTTCTGTGGCAAACACTTTTATAATCAAGTTGCATAGAAACTTTTCATTTATAAAGGAGAACATCTGATTCATATCAATGAAGCATGCATGACCTTTGCTTTCCTATGTGGAGAGCAGCATCACTGTAGTTGCCCATTTCATTTCCCTGAAAAGTTTCAGAAAACTGCACCTGCAGCATTTAGGGGTGTGTGTGTGTGTGTGTGTGTGTGTGTGTGTGTGTGTGTGTGTGTGTGTGTGTGTGTGTTAGTGCACAGTCAGATAGTGATGGCCTGAAATCCTTGAGGGAAAAGTCTGTGTCTGTTCATCAGCAGAGTAATTGTGATGTTTACAACTGGATATGGCAAAGGAGTCTCCACTTAGAGCTATAGGAAAGAAAGTTGTTATTGGCAGTCGGCAATTCTACAAAATCTTTCTAGAAGTACCAAATTTACCTAGCCATTCATCACATATTGTAGTTGAATAAAGTTGTTGTATTTCTGTGCTGAAATGTCCAAGAATACTTTCACACAGTGAAAGCAAGTCAATGAAATTTTGCTTTGTAGATTTTATGGTTTGTTTCTATTAGAAGTGAAATTGTAAAAATCTGATGATAATATACATTGTTGTTTGACAATATAGTAAGAAAGGTCAAAAGAAGATTACACATTGGAGATGTAATGCAGGGTAGACCACTTAGCATGTGCAAGACTCTGGATTTAACTCTCAGCAGCAAAACCAGACAAATATTATTATCAATAACACAAATATGTAAGGAAAGGAGTTGCATAGATTATACAGATATTGTAACTTATTTTTAAAATGGTATACAGTTTTTTTTTTTTACATGAAATTATACAGTGAGACTTGGAATGATTCAGTTCTGGAGCCCAGGATTATATAATGCAATGTGAAATGAAAATGGAGATGATTTGACATGGGGCTGTGTGTTGACCCTCTTCTGTACTACTGCCACTTCTCGGTACCTGAAACTTACAGGGTGAAATCTTCTGGGTTTCCTTCTCTAGTAAGGAATCTTTTAGAAATTCCATTATTTAAAAAAAGTCGCTCGTTGACCAGAGAGAGTGCATAAGGACTGGGGAATGTCAGTATTTTAAGTTTCATTTAAGTTTTAGCTCTTAGTTATTCCTGCCTCTGCTTTAAAAACATTCTTTATGAGAACTTGGCATTTTACAGCCTTCAAACTTTTCTTAAGTACTTGAACAAAACTTTTTATTCATGTTCCAGAACTAGATAGAGCTCATAGACTTATTATTGTAAAAATTAGAATATGGGAAAACCCAGCGTTTTAAAAAGGAACACACATTGAATATGGATAGTATTCAAATTCCCTGATTCAATTTTTAAAGTAGATACAAATTAGTATGGAAAACATGTGACTTAATTCCCTTTTTATTACCTTGAATACAAGAAATTGTAGTGTACTACGTGATTAGATGAATATTTTGTAGGTTATATAAAATTAAAAAATTCTTCCCATAAGAGAATTTGGGGATTTTAATGCATAATCTCCTTTTAAATATTTCAGTATCTTTTAGTACATTCACAGTTTTCTAAAAAGAGAAATAAGAAGTTCATGAACATAATTGTTTTAAATACAGAAGAGAAAGAAGCTCTACAGTTGGAGGTTTTTCTATTACTGTATTTCCCCTTTGTCTTAGCTGCTTGCTTTGAGAAGGCTTTGTGCTGGTAAGCAGGTTCCCAGGAAGAAGTTTCTTCAGCTGCCTGCTGTGATGAGAACTCCAGCAATTCATGGTGGTTCTGAATGTTTTCTCCCAAGGCAGAGGATGACTGTGAGCATTAAAATGATAAAAAGTTCTCCAAATATGAACTGTTTGGGCTCTGAAAGGTTGTAAATTTACACATCTAGATTCTTTATTTCAAAGGAAGAGTGTCTAAGATAAACTTTATTCACTTTCAGCCCCTCTATACATGGAAAGAAACCACTGTGCCTTTAATACAAATTCTGCATACATATTTGGTCTTGTTATGATTATAGGTAACAGAGAAATAATAGTACAGAAGTAGATACATCTTTAGCAATGGTAGTACATAAGGCATATAAAAGAAGTCCTCATAGACATAAAAAATAAGGGAAATTATTTTTTTTACATTTTTTAATAGGAAAACAGTCCTAAGTTGATTAAAAATAAAATTATAAATGACTTTGTGAATGTAGTAAAGATGCTGTTGTGCATCTAGAGGACCATTATGTTCCCAAGAATGCGAGCATGACAGCTAGCAGCCTGAATCTCAGATTGCCCATGTTGTTCAATGGCAAGAACAGAGTGGCCAGGGTATTGGAGGGGGACACATGCTGTAGCAGGAGGGCAAGGTATAACCAGGCCCCCATATTACATAAAGTGCAATAGATGTGGTGAAAGCTTAGGGGTCTACTTTAAATATGAAGGTGCTGTGGCTGTAGTGACCTAACAAGGCAAGGCATGTAAAAACAGAGGTTCAGACCCACTGTTAGAGATTAACACAGATCTCAGCTATAGGCCATAGTGCATTTGGATTGATGGAATGTGGTCAGGTTGGTAAAAAGTAGTTGGGCTTCTAAATGGTATGAACTGAAGTTTTCAGGAAAAAGCCACACATATTTTAAAGATTACTCAATGCTGAATGATTTATTAGATCCTATGTTTTGGAAACTTGGAATGTTGCAGATCTAGAACAAGGTTACTTGGTCTAATTTGGTTCATTAATAGCAACTCATTTTTTAGTTCTGTGTCTGACTTGAAATTTTTCTGCCACTTGAACTCTTTGGGGATGTATCAACTAATAAAATCAATAGCTTCCATGAACACAAGTGCTACAAATGTCACCAGACAAGTATCAGATATATAGCAGAAGCTATAAACTGTCTACTTGATGTTACTAACAATGTATTTGAGAAGTGTTTTGATATATGACTTTCTTTATTATGCAATTATAAAACTCTTATGACTGTTACCATGTTGAAAATGTTATTTGACATAATTAGAATCTGTGTTCGTAGGCCACAGTCACTCTTGGCCCTAGAATAAACTATCACATTCACTTTGAGGTGGGAGCTATGGTTTGGCATCAGTGAGCTGGGTGCAGGTTAGAGAGAATAGCACTGAAGAAGGCCCAAGACTCTCTAAAACTGGAGACTAAAGCTGTATACTTAGGCTTAATATATTCATTTATTCTTGCTATGGAATAAATTTATTTTAAAGGTCTTCAGAAACAGAGCAGTTTTGTTCTTTTCTGAAAAATTTGTGGTTTGGTAAACTCCTTTCTCAATTGTCTCTGTATCGTCTTTCATCCTTCTGACATGGCTTCCTCTTTAGTGGGACCCTGATCCAAGCTATCCCCTGAATCAACTCATGAAACTAGAAACCCATGACAAGGACCATCATCATCTAGCTGTACTTTTAGAATCCAACTCACAATCAACTATTTTCCCTCATGGAATTCTTGACTCTTTACTAATCTTTAATCCAGTAAATATTTATTCATGTATTTAACTAATATTTATTAAATACTGTTACTAAGTAGCTAGGGCTAGAAAAAAATCAGAAGTACTTAAATAAAGAAGATAAGTAAGTACGTAAATACATCCAGGATGCTATCTTTTAGTGAACACCTGGGCAGGCTAACAGAGGGAGGGGGAAGTGAGGAAATCTGACAGTTTTAATCCTATATCAAGGAATTTCCACTTGAAAAGGACAGCATCAATAAAATACTGGCGGGGAAGAGGGAATAAACCGGTGTATACTTAGGAGGAAATTGGTGTGAGGAAAGGTAATGGCTGATGCAAAGACAGAATAGGAATGTCTCTGCTGAATTTCTCAGCAAGCAGAGAGACCATGGAGCTTTGAAGATACAAAATCTAACACATAAATATGTAAAAAGAATTACACAAAGTGACCAAGTGACATCTATTCAGGAAATACAAATTTGGTGAAACAGCTGAATACTAATTACTACAATTCACTTTAGTAGAGAAAAGGGAAAAAAATGTAAAAACATGTCAGTGAAATTATGTGGTGATATACTGTATACCAAATTAAGATTGCCTGAAGATTATAGGACAGAGCCAGCCATAGAGTTAAACATTGAGGTCAGACAGTGGTGACACACACCTTGAAACTGACCAGGGGCAGAGGAAGAGAGATCTCTGTGAGTTCAAGGTCACCTTGGGCAACATGAGATTAATCCAGTCCAAAATAGAAACAGAGCCAGGTGGTGGTGGCATACACCTTTAACCTCAGCACTTGGGATCACATGCCTCTGCTCCCAGTACTTGGGAAGCACACAGGCCTTTAATCCTAGCACTAGGAAAGTTGAAACAGGAAGTGGTATGACTGGGCAGGGAAAGAAATTTAAGGTGGGAGGAGGCAGGATTTCCACTGTCTTTCCTTTCAGGCCTTGTGGTTGCCTTTACTTCCCCATTCAGTCTGTGGATTTGTGGAGACAGGATCTTCCCAGGATTTCCACTGTCTTTCCTTTCAGGCCTTGTGGTTGCCTTTACTTCCCCATTCAGTCTGAGGATTTGTGGAGACAGGATCTTCCCCTTTCAGCTGAGCGGTTGGCTAGGTAAGAAGTGGCTGTGGCTTTATCCTCTGTCTCTCTGAACTTTTAGCATTTGCTCTAATATCTGGCTCTGGGTTTTTATTATAAGATTAATTGTGAAACAGAATTATAACAGTTTAAGTAGGAGACAAAAGAACAAATGGAATGAGAGGTACAGCCACAGGTCTGGGACAGATTATGGGGTTGTTGAGTGAGAAAAGGGAGACCTTAAAATTTTGAGTAGATAAGAGGCATGTTAGTATTTGTTTCTTAATGGCATTGTGGTTTTTTATTTGTTTGTTTTTTTGTCCTGTGCTTAGGATGAGCAGGTTGCATAAAAGAAGGAAGGCTAGAGTCCTGTCAGTGTCATCAGTATTTATTGCACCCAAATAGTGCCTCACAGTTGTTCTAGCTTCTCTTCTACCCTTAAGAGCATTCTTTTCACTATTAATGACTCATTATATATATATATATATATATATATATATATATATATATATATATGTGTGTGTGTGTGTGTGTGTGTGTGTGTGAGGGAAATTTTACTTTCTAATCATGCTTAACTTATAAATACAATTAACTATTTTAGTATTTCATTTTTAAGTTTCCGATTTGTTTATTTTATTTTATGTTTATTTTGTTTGCATGTATGTGAAGGTATCACATATGTGACTAATACCAATGGAAGATCATAAGGGAGTTGTATCCTGTGGCAATGAAGTCACTAATGATTGTGAGTGCTGGAAATAGAATCCAGAACCTCTTGTAGAGCCAAAATTGCTCTTAACCCATGAAACCTCTCGCTGGTCCCTAGATATATGTTTTAAATTATGTTTTTTTTTTCCTGTTGAGGTTGTAAGCTTATTTTTCATAGCAATTTAAGTGGGTTTTTTCTAATTTTTTCCTGAGTTGCTAAGGGAAACAGCCGATCATGCTTGCACATCTCAAAACCAACTCAAGCATGCTAAGTACTTTCTGAATAAAGTGAATATAAAATTCCACCTTGTTTCTAAAACTAGAAAACATTGCTTCTGAAGGCTGACCTGCTTTTCCTGTGGAGTCAAGTCAATATAATTTGGTTTGTATGTATATTTTAAAAATTCATAAGCTGCAAAATAATTGAGAAGCCTCTATCCAAGGTTGCACTAATTGGAATTCACTAATATTTATATTTGATTTTTACAGTATATTAATTTTGAGGTGTTGTACTGTCCCCAATTTGAATGTACAGACTTGAAGAAATTACCATGAATGCTTTTTTCCCCTCTTCTATAAGTAGTTGAATTTCCCTGAAATCATTTCATATTGGGTTTGCATGCCTGACTGAAGGGTTCATGTCAAATTTTTTTTTCAGAGTACAGTGAGAGCTGGAAACACAGCAGTAAGCAGATTCTTTGCTTCCCTGCAAAGGGTTGTTTATCTCAACTTTCAAGTAGAGAAATAAAAGAATAAGCAACTTTCTGACTATAATTTTGCAAAAAAAATAACTGTATCTTATGGTGTCAAAAGGGGATTTGAAATACAGTATTATAAAAAGTAGTAAGACAAAACCACAATCAAAAGTTATAGTCCAATTTTCGTATCTCTGGGAAAATATAAGTAATATGTCTTATGTATTAGTAATTATTAGGATTTATGTCCGAAAGTTTAAATGACCTTAAGATTCTACAGATTCTAGCTGAGTCACAAGTGGATAATCAAAGTCACTGACATGTCCTTTTATACATCCTGACTGGGGTCTCTTAGCTCTGTTCACTTAGCATTCTTTCTCCCCAGGCAAGGAGCTGCATGAATGTTTATTGTCCTGCACCAAACTCTATTGGATTCTGTCTGAATGATCCTTCTACCCACTATACTGAGTAGCTCTTCCAAGCACAAATGGTAAAATAGAAATGTGAATTCTGATCATGAACAAACAATGTTATTGCAATCTCAGGTAATACTAAAGCTAGAAATAAAATAAAAATGATGTGTGTTTCTTATTCCATGTCATTGCATCTCACTTAAATATCAGCATAAAGAGTGACAATTAAAATGAGAAAATACATGGACAGGCACATGTTGACATTAGCTGAGATGCTCTTTATCATTTCACACAAACTACAGACATTTAAAAATACTGTATACGATTACTTTCACCCTGCATTCATAATTTGCATATGAAGAATATAACAATTTTTTTGCTTACATTTGAGATCTCATTAAAACATTTCTTTGTATATTTGCCAGTATTCCCAAATAATAATAACTAAAATCTAAGTGTTTTGATCTTAAGTATTTTAATTAACTTATATCATTGCTTATATATGTAATTAATTTCTATTTAGATTAAGTTCAGGGTATATGTATATTTAATTTGGATACATGATTTTATATGAACATCTAAAATAATTTTAATTATTTCAAGAAGATAAGTTATGATTATATTTTGTGTTTAAATATCAAAATTAACACTGGGAAATATTATTTTTTTTCTTGATTTTAAAGACTGAAATGGTTGAAATTTCACTGCTGTTATAATAATCAGTTCAATTTTTAGTGAGATAAAAGCATATTTTTATTGTTCATTGACCACTAAATACCTTTCTTTTGAAACCCATCACTCCATTCATCTTTACCATTTTAAACTTATATATTCATTATATATTCAATGTTGTGGAAATTTGAATCATTCAATTAGTAATTTTTCTTTATATATCTTAATGATATTTTGGGGATTTTTTTCTTACTCATGTTTATAATAAAATCAGTTTTCTCTGATATTCTTGTGGTCAAAGTTTATATTTATCACTGTAGAGTATATGTAATTATTTTTCTTATCCAGGCTTTACTCAGAAATCCTAGAGAGAACTCCAGCATTTGCACAGGAGTTTTCATAAGTTTTCTTGCACACACACATCTAATTCATTTTATGTAATATAAAATACAGTAACTAATTAACCTTACCTTAAAATAATCTACATATTAATCATCACCAGTGATGAATACTGGGAAGCATCAAAAGGAAATATGTAAATGCAAACAAAGAATATTAAATATCCATGTGCACTTAGGAGCCTGGAGCCTGTCCCAGGTCTGTCCAGAAAGAATAGGAGTCATGACCTAGCCACCAACATTTATTAGCAGAAGAGAACAGAAAGAAAATGATGAAAACAAGACATTTGGAAATTCTCCCAGAAGATCAGAGTTGGTTAGTTCCTTATTTTTTCCAGCATCTAGACATGAATAAGTGAAAAGCCAAGAAAACATAGATCCATGGATTTTCTAACTAATGAAGAATCTCACTGTTTTGGTGACATGAAATGAAATTCATTTTGTTAATAAATTTTATCAAAATTCTGAGTAAGTAGGTACTGTGTGCTTTAAGGATAAATAGAAGGCAGACTTTCACATGTAAAAATTATATTTCCAGAGTGTATACAGGGAATTAATAGATGAGTAAATCTAAGATAATATGTTAGTGACCTGTTGTATGCAGATGGTGACATGTGTAACCATGTGAACAGGGATGTTCAGGTAGTGAAGGTTGTATGAATGGTATTTTAGAGAGAATGACAAGAATGGTTTTATTACCATTCAATCTGATGCATTCACAGCTGGAAAACCAGAAAGTGCTGCATACTGATCCTTTGTAGTTAAGGATGCTCAGGAACTATTTGTTTCCAATCCTTCTGTCCACTGACATAGAATTATGTATATTACGTGGATTATTCAGATAGATTATTTGTCCAGCTACAAATAATAATATTTTGGAGCTATTCATACAGAAAATAAATATAACAGGGCTGATGTTAACTTATAGAATTCTAATTGATGGCTAGTGGCCTACCAACTGTTTCATTTGGAAAGTCAAGCTTATATTTCAAATTATGAAAATTCCATCTTTAAATATATAAAAAGAAGAGTAAAATACATGCTGAAGTAATTTGTTTTTACTTTCACAGTATTTAAAAATAATTTTTGTTAGAAAACATTTTTATGTCTCAAAATATAGATACAACTGAAGTACCCCCCAAAATTATTTACTTCCCAAATATTCTAGTATATATGCTGGCAATATACATTAGAAATTGAGTATGCTGTTGTGATGTAATTACTTCAACCATAGAAGGAAGTCATTTGTCACTCATGACTTATCTTTCTACCCAGCATGACCATACGCTCAAATGGATTTTTGATGCTGTGGTTAGATATTGGCCCTTGATATATTTATGATATTATATACAATTTCTAGACAGGAAAAACTTTTTCACACATATAAATACACGAATTTATATATACCATTTTTTCTGATTTTGCACATTATGTATTTATGACTTTATCAAACTTAATCTTGAGAGCTAATTTGTTGTAGAAGGCAGGGAAATAAAAAATGATTATATAAAAAGGCTATAAGTACCCATGCAAAAAATAATCTTATATTCTACAAGAGACCTGAGGCATCAGATATATCTTATTTCAGAATCATGAGGAAATTTACTAGAAATCAAGAATTCTCATTGTCATTCCTAAAATCATACTTGCAATTAGCATTATATGGATTGAACAGGTTCTGCTATATGCTTACTTATATATCTAGATGCATCTAACAACAATTGCTAAAACAAAAAAAAGAGGCCATAAACTTGAAGGAGATTTGGGAGAAATATATGGGAGGGCTTAGAGGTAAGAAAGGGAATGGGAGAAGAGCTGTAATTGAATTATAATATCAAAATAAAGAAAGTATTCCTCTATATGTCCTGCAGCAAAGGGGTTATATTGAAGCCCACGAGCAAGAAAATTGTAGGAAGGGAAAGGAAGGACACAGGGACATCTGAAAAGCTATGAAGTATCTTTGCAATCACAAGGAAAGACTGAAAATAAAGCTCTCTATTTTATATGGTTATGATTATGGAAATTTCAGTGATGGTGCTGATTGATGGTGTTTTCTACTTTTAGATAGGAAGGTATATATTCTATTGTTAAAAACTATTTCCAGTAAAAGGGCATTATTTTAGGCCCAAACTTTCTATGAAATCAATAAAATTATACCTTTTTGACTTGGTTTCTTCACATCTTATTAAATTATTTTTGCTTTCAAAATACCTGCTAATATATTATTACAATATATTATTATTTTATCACTTTGACAGAGATACATAAACCACATATGTAGTACACATATATGTAGATAGATATGTGTATATGTATGCTCTATGATCTATCAAATTGTTAGTCCAGATTCTGTTAATCATCTGAAAAATCTTTCAAATTTTGGTGCTTAGTTGTATTTTAGTAATTAAAACACATGCTGTGTTATTTGCCAGTGTGCAAGTGTTATAAGACAGTGAGCATTGGAAAACAAAGGATTTCAGGTTGGTGTAACATATACACTGATTTTTGGCCAGTTTGAAGTCTTTGTACCAACATAGTAAACCTTTCTGAATGTCTTTCTTCATAGACACTGTGTCTCAAGGAGCTTGGGAACATCTAACTTTGGATAGCTCCACTGTGAATGAGTAAGACTTTAAATGCAACAGGTCTTGTCTATCTCATTCTACCTATGTCATCACCATTTGATTTCTAGGCCTATCTCTGTGAACTAACTTTCAGTGCAAAAATTGGTGCGCATAAGTGCAAGAAAACCACATTGCCAACATTTTCTGTGGGTTGCAAGTCTATACTCTTTGATAATTTTCTTTGTCACTGAGCAAAAATATAAAATGAGAAAATGGTGTTAACTCTGAAATCCTCAAGCTAGCTGGAGTAAAACTGAATGTTCCACTACTAATAGGTAGGTTCAGAATCGTTCAGGCGTTTTTCTCTTCTCTTCCTTCTTCCTTCAGCGTGTGTGTGTGTGATGTTTATATAGAGATTATCTATGAGAACATAGGTGACATCAAATACATCTGTGTCTTGTGAAACATCTGATGCTGCTCAGGGACAGGTACATCATAAGGGCCCAATTCATAAAAACAGTAAACTATGTTTATTTTGTTTTTTGAAGAAATTATATATTCCCAAGACCCAGAATTAATGGTTTTCATTTCTTTCTATTTACTTACTAATTCAGTAACCTGAAATATTACAGATTAGACAAGTTTTCCCACTATTATACCTTTGATTTAGAAAGTTCACATTATAAAAGCAAATGTGAACATGATGCTGTCAGCTACTAAGCATTATTGCACAATCTGTTCCCACCTGCATCTTCTATACTGCTTCCTGGTGCTTCAGATGAACTTGATAAGGGAATGTCTACTCACATTCAACCAAGAGTTATATTTCTATTCTAAGACCAAAAGCAACTGATATCATCATTTATATTTGCACATATGGGTGTGAGTTCAAAAGCAAACTTAAGAGTATTACTTGTGGGCCGTTATAAATAAATCAATAACCTTTAAATCGGTGTGGTTACTTATTCATGTGTGGAAGCCAGAAGGCAGCCCCAGGTGTCATATGCAGGAGTGTTGTCTACTACTTTTGGGACAGGGTCTCAGTGTCCTAGCATAGGCTAGCCTGGCTGGCTAGCAACACCTCCCCCCCAACACCCTCCTGATCTCTTAACTCAGCATCTCAGTGTTTTGATTATAAATGTGCAACATTCTGCCTAACATTTGTATGTGGATTCTGGAATAAAGGCCAGGTTCATATGTTTTCACAGGAATTGCTTTAGCAAGCAAGTCAACCCTCATACCCTTCTTCTGTTCTTGTATAAGCTTGGCCTTTAGCTTAGGCTTGTTCCCAACTAGCTGTTACAAAGAATAATCCTTATTTTCTCTTCTACATTCTGCCATGTGGCTTGGTTATCTCTCCTCTGTACCTTATGTCCACCATGCCTTGTTGACGTCTTTGACTTTCTTTCTCCCAGAGTCCTCTTTTTTTTCAGAAGTCCCGCCTATTCTCTCCTGCCTAGCTATTGACCATTAACCTCTTTATTAAAACATTCAGAAGGCACATTGGACAGAGATGCATTTTTATAGCATACAAAAATATTATCCTATAACACTCATTGATACTTACTTGTCAGTATATTAGATTGTTTGCTTTACTACTACTTTGAGTGCTTATTTAGCCCTCTATGTGAAATAACACTATAAAATTCTTTGTCAAACAGAATTTGAAGTGGTTTTTCTAGTCTATTTTTTCTTTACTCTGCATAGTATCTTTCACAATTTAGATGGCTTTAATTTTACTGTTGCCCAACTTATTAACCTGGCCTTTAGATCTAAAAGGTTATTTGATGTTATATGTAAAATATTATCACTAAATCCAATTTCACCAAGATCTGTTACTACCTAGACATTTTTGTGGTTTTATATTTTATGTTTTTGATAACTACAATGTTTTTTGTACATTTGAATTGATGTTAAAAGTTATGAATGGGTAAAGTTTTCTTTCTACTTTGTTGCATGCATATTTCTCAACTTATGCCTGATGTTCTTTATTTAAAATACATTATTTAGCTCAAGAAATTTCCTTTTTTTCTTGGTCTAGGATCAACTGAATGATGATGTGGCCTCACTTCTGAAATTTCTGTCTTGTTTCATTAATTTCTTTATTTTTCCACCAATATCACAAAATAATAATTATTATAGATGTTGTACTTTTTAAGTGGAGTAGTATCCATGTTATAACCAAATTCCTGGCCAATATTATATTAGTTATTAAAGATTTTTTTTTCTGCCCATGTTGTCCTTGTCTATATAGCTCTGTAATCATTTATCATTTCTAGGAATATTAATGTGGGAATGTCTTTTTATATGTTGTGAATATCATTCTTTAAATAAAGAAACTGTTTTGGCCATACCTGGCACCATAGAAGTAGGCAGGGAAATTGAAGTACAGATAGGAGGAGAGCAGAGTAAGAGAGACTTGACTCAACCACCCAGGAGGAAAAATGTAATGAAATAGGTAAGCCATGGGCCACGTTGCAGGGCAGATTAATGGAAATGGATTGAATTAAGATGAAAGAGCTAACTAGCAATATGCCTGAGACATAGGTAAAGCAGAATAAAATTAATATAAGCATCTGAGTCATTTTTTGGGGAAAAGCAACTGTAGGCAGGTCCAGATGGCAGGTCTGTGGATCTGGACTGTGAGCTGGATGAGGCAGAAACCTCATGCTACAGATGGCATCCCAACATGGGCTGAACACCCACATAAAACCTGAGAAATCCTAAAAGAGGGTTCTCGGGCACAGAAATGGAGCCAAAGCTGCTTCTGAATTATATCTCTGAAGTGGGTCATGGTACAGAGACACCTTGGTGTTTAGGCTTTAATTTAAAAATGATGGGTCTATGACAGGCATCTTAGAAGAAAGTTGGTTCCTAAAGTCTCCGTATAAGCAACAAGCTGCATGTGATTGATCTAAGGTTTCTGTTTATATTGAACAAAAAGGGAACAGAGTCAAAGACAGTTTCTTGGTAGCAGCATTTTCTGGGACTGCTCTGTTTGCTAGCAGTGAGCAGATGTGGCCCCTTTAAAAGCAGTCCTATATTAGTCTGGAATTTTAAAAAGCTCTTCTTATTGGAAAATGATTTAGGGATATGCAATAAAACAGATTCAGATGGGAAAAAAAAGCCTCTCAATGGGTTAAAATGTGTGTGAAAAAGAATATGTAGACTAGGGGAGAAAAAAGGTGTAGAGAAAGCCCTTAAAAAAGAAAAATAGAGGAATAAAAATATAAAAAGCCACATAAAGATGGCAAATACACAGACATCCTGGATTATGGTTGTCATTGTGTTTTCTTTTAATTTTTTAATTGTTAATGAGCTAATTGCTGAAAAAATTGATTGCAAATGCTGCTAAATCAAACAAACATTTATTTTAAAGGTATCTTGATTTCAAAAATCTATGTCTAAGAATATCCTGCTTTGGAAAAGAGGCACTGCTTTTGTTTTATAGAAGATGAGAACTTATGGATTGCTTCCAGACTATTATGGTTTGATCAGCCAAGAACATCTGAAAATTCTTTGATAGAAAGATGTCACATCAGCTTCAAGACTAAGATGGCCATAGGCCAAAACACTACCTTTATTATTCATCATCCTGCTGATTAAGGGGCACTGGCAATCTTATGAGGGTCCTGGGCCTGCTGATATGTAAACAACTTCCACAAGCTATCATTTACCACTATATGAACGATATCTTGTTGCCGGATTCAAATATAGGCACATTAGAAAGAATGTTTGAAGAAGTGAAAAAAAAAATACACTTGGGAATTACAAATTGTTACAAAGAGGAAATTCCATTAATTACTTAGGACACAAAACAGGTCAACAAAATTTAAATCCCAAAAAGGTGCAAATCAGGAAAGATAGATTGCAGACTACTGAGATACATTAGCCTGTATACTTTAAAGATATGTTGGCATCAGAATGGAAAACAGGATATGTGACACATTGAAGAACAGGTTTTGCTTTTGTTTCCACAAGTGGAGAAAGCTCTGAATACCATCAAAATTAATAAAGTCATGATTTGAACCAGAGAAACTTCTTGATACAGAGAAATGATGACTCATTCACCCATGTGCTAATTCACTAAGTTGTAAGAAAACCTCACCAAACAAGGATTGAGGCAGGGTTTTGTTTTTGTCTTTAAAATAAAACTAAAATACGCATCTTCAAGAAGTACGAACTATGGGCATCTAGATGTCTAAAGCAGAAGTAAAGGGCTATCTATTTACATACAAAGTAATATTAAACTTATTGGTACCAATATTCTCTACAGTTTACCTTGGACTGACATCTTGGATCCCACTCCCCCTAGAGGAACACCTGACTCAGTCTTGATGTTGGGGGAGAAAACTGGATTTGCCAGCAGTGGAGGCTGAACTAAACAATATTGGGACCTTGGGACTTTGGGATCGCCTGCCCATGGGGAGGATGGGGAGATGTGGAGAAGAGAGAATGACTTGATGGGGTGGGAACAGGAGAGGACCTTGATTAAGGATGTACAGGGATAGAAAATGTGACTTCTTTATTCATAATAAAAAAAAAGTGGCATAGTAGACAATGAGAAAAGGCCAATCTCTCTCAGAGAAGTGTTCAAAATGATTTAGGTAGATTCTCTGTCCTTAAGAGAACCATCATTCATCATCAACATCTTTGCAGTGGCCTCCCTTCCAAAATGTATGGCATAGAAAATAAAATGACTTCACAGGGGACAATCCTCACATACAGGACCAGGGAAGATCACTGCTTATGCTGTGTTGATAGTTTGCATTTGGATGTAATATGATGAAACAAAACACTTCAGAGCCAGTAAGGTGGCTCAAAGGGTAAAGACGCTTGCCACTGAGACTGATGACAGGACATGAGTTCAATCTCTAGAACACACAGGACAGAAGGAGAGAACTGACTGCCCTGAGCTGTCCTCTGACCCTTCAACGTCACTGTGGCTGACTGGTGTACACATAAATGCTAACTAAATAAATGTAAAAAATACCTCTCAAAAAGAAAAGAAAATAGAAAGGAAGTAAGAAAAGAAAGGGAGCAAAGAAGAGAAGAAACACAAAACTTTACATCAGGGATGTTTCTCCAAAAACCAGTAACTTCAGTTTAATATAAGAAAAATAAATAACAAGAGAATAAGAGAAACTGGATGGAAGCACGCTCCTTAAAAAAAACTCATTGCTTAACATCTATATCTTTTTATTTATACAAAAAGTTGAAGTCCCAGTTCAATTGCGTATTAAAGTTGGCTTTGTAGTTAAAGTGAGGTGGCTCTTTCCTTCTCTAAACGCAACATGCTTGTTAAAGGAAAATGCAAAATCTCTATATTATATCAGAATAGCCACCTGATATGAGACAGAAAAATAACTAAAAATAAGTGGCTATTTATTGTTACTAATCCTATGATGTATAAATTTTTATATCAAAATTGCTAAGATATATATATTTTAAATTTTTTGTCATATTAATGTTCATACAAAGTGTTAATTAATTCTAGCAAAAAGGCTTTATCTACATTGTTATGGGTTTGAGTTCTTTTTTATCAGTTTTCTGCAGTGAACCATTATGATGCCTAAAAGGAAGATGGGGCTCAACAATGATGATTTCACATGGACTATGACAAGGCCACTAGGCTGACAAACACCAATCAAAGATTGGATTTGAATTATAAACTGCTCAGGTCAATTTTGAAGTGGCTAGCCAAGATGAACTAGCCTTATAGACTACTCTAGCCAGAACTTGAGACAAGCTCTATACTTTCCTATTATGCAGAGATTGAACAACAAATTATACAACTATTTTTCATAAGTTGACAGTTAACAAATATTTTTCCCAGGATGTTCTAAAGATGCCATCACTCCCAGACAGAAGGAAGTAAATTTAAGAATATGGCACCCACATTCCCAAGAGTTGGGTCTTTCAATAGGTTATGAATTATTGTCATTATTTAGGATGATTGATTACATTTTGTTATTGGTTATGGTTAGGAAAAAAGCTGAACTAGGAAGATTGGATTCAGGGTTCTTGTTGAAAAAAAGGATATACATATATAAAATAAAATGGTAAATTATTGAATTTACTCTGAGAAAAAGGGAATAAAAACATAGGATAAAAGGTAGATTATTGAATCAACTTTTTTATTATGAATAAAGTCATATTTTTAATCCATGTATCTTCTTGTTCAAGCTCCCTTCTCTCTCCCACACTTTCCATTCACTCTCTCTTCTCCACATCTCTTTATCTCTTCCCCAGCAAGGACAGGAGGTCCCAAGGTCCCAATATGTCTTAGTTCAGCATATACTTCTGGCAGATCCACTTTCCTCATCCCAACATCAAGACTGGAGGACTGAATCTACTATTAAAAAGCAATTACTAGTTTTAAATAGTTTACATTGGATTGGAATTTTTGTATATTGTATACAAATTGTCTATATTGAGGCACAGTTGACATTAATTGTTACTGTACATGTATTTCTATGTTTGTTCAAGGTATTGTACCTATATAGTTCATTAAACAATGTAATATAAATTATTAGTCCTTCAAAGTTATTATTACCTACTAATTAGGGTATAAAGGAATGCAAGTTAGTAGTTAGACATTACAATCAAACTTATAGTCAAATGTTTTTAAGATCAAACAGATATATTTTAGATAGACAAGTCTTTAAACACTTTAGAGATTTAAAGAATATGGCATTTAAGATATTATATAACATAAATTCTTAGTATTTTCATGACAATGAGTCATGTCTGTTACTGGTAGCACCAATCTGCTTCAGAGAAGATGATGGGCATCAAAAAAATTCCATATGGAATTGACTTTCTTTGTTTCAAAAATTAACTTCTGGATAAGAATGTGCCCTTGCCTGGACTTCTGACATTATAATAGCCAAAATAAACAAGCAGGACACACACAAACACTTACAAGTATACAAACTGTTGAACCTTGCCAAGACAAGGTAGATAAGTCTTTAAAAATATTCTGCTTCACTAAAAAGTCTGTCAGATTTGTTACACCTGTAGACCAAAGATGGATGTTCTAAGCCCGCAGAGGAACCTTGAGAAACTTTTCAGGCAGCCAGCTGTTTCATATTTTATATATTTTGGAAGTTGCTTACTTACACTTCCTCATTACTTAGTTAATATTATTTCCTTATTGGGTCACTGAGGGGGTTGAAGATGAGATTAGTTATAGTTTTAGAAAAGAAACACACTAAGAGGTTAAAGTGTATAACGTTAAGAGACATCAAAAGATAATTTTCAGCTAATGATACAAGTTAGATAGAAAGTGAATTAGGAACAATTCTTTCAACTCACCAAAATAGGATAAATAATGTAATACTTTCTTTGAATTTGTCAATTATTAGTGCACTGAACATTACTGATGTAATTATTGCTTGCATATATTATAGACAGTAACTGTACCTATTGTATGTAGTTTTTATATTAGTTAAAACCTTTTTTACTTTTAATACAAAAGTTGATATGTGGTGATATATATTTAAAATAATTAATCAGAAATAACACAGTCAACAACAGAGCCAAGCCAGGTCAGGGTGTGGTGACCCACACCTTTAATTCTAGCTTTAGCAATGAGGACAGAGAAAGTTAAGAGAGGGGGGTGGGGCAAGAGAAGAGGTTATTTTTTATTATTTTTTTCAGCTTTCCCAGACACTTTCCATTCCTTTTGGCTAAAGACTCAGAAGTATTCAGTTGGAAGATTCCTGGAGACAGGTCTGAGGAGTTGGTTGGTTGGCTGTGATTTGTTTCTGATATTCCAGTTTTTTCCCAATATCTGGCTCTGCATTTTTATTATATACTAACTAGAGTTTGTTCAATAATAATATTTACACAAAATGGAAGCAATCAGAAATAATATTAAATTAAACAACCCAGGCTCATAAAGAGAGATATTAGATAATTTTTCTTAATGTGGATTATAAATTTTTACTTTGTTTGCCTGTGTATATTTGTCTGTATGCATGAGAAATAGGTAATGAAACAAGAAAGGTGACCATGGAAAAGGGAACTGAGTTCATAAGAAAAAGAGCAAAAGGGAATAATAAGGGGAATGCATATTTGTGACAGGGGAGTAGAATGGAGGCTCCTGGGAATAGAAAGGGCACAAGTGGGAAATAGAGGCATAGTAAAAGGGAGCTAGGGAGGTGAATTGCCCAAAAAAAATGTTAAAAAATATGATATTGAAATTTATTATTTTGTGTGTTAATTAACAAATAAAAATATTTGTTAAAAAGAAGTCAAGATACCTTGTAATATGAAGAAGCATATCCACCCTCTTATCTAAGTATTTTTATACCATTTTCTGTGGTTCTTCTCTCATTTTTTAAATATGAATGGTGCGTGTGTTATAGATTTTTAGTGCTTATGAGTATGTGTTTGTGTAGGAGAATTCAGAAGCCAGAGAGAAATGTTGAATATCTTTCTCTATTGCGCTCTACTTTATTGCTTAGAGTTGGTCTCCCACCAATTGAAAGCTTGTGGCTTCTGTTAGACTGGCTGATCAGGGTACTCCCAGGAGCCTACTCTCTCTGCCTCTCAAATACTGCAGAAAGAGGCGTGAGAACTTGTGCTAATCTTTACAACACAGATGCTTGGAATTCAAACTCAGCTCTTCATGTTTTAATAGCAGGTGCTTTTACTGATCCTTCTGCCCTTGCCCTCCACTCCTTTATAGTAAGCTTTATCTCTATTTGTTTTATATTGTACTTTGAAACTCTTAATTTCTTGGTCCATCATAGTCATTTATTCTTCTATGTCCCTGTAAATTTAGTAGTGTTATTTCAATGATTGTATTTCTCTTGATTATTTTTGGTATGTACCTATCCTTCATAAGATCCTCTTTTTTATGGATTCAAGTGTTTTATCCTCTTATATATTATATTATTAATTCAAATTGTTTTATGGTCCTACTCTTGATTGCAAATCTCTGAGTTTACTGATTAAACATAGTGCTATAGTTCTTTGACGTCCTTTTCTCCCATGCATATGCCTGTGACATTTGTTTCACCTTCTTTTACATGACCCTACAAGTTTCATTGAACCTACTTTAATGTTCAGACTTCACTTTTACTTCCATAGTACTATAACTGAATGCAGATACAATTTTAATTTATGCTGTATAATTATATATATGAGATAGACTCTGGTTGCGAAGAAGTAAAATCCAAAGTTTCCACTTACCCAAGTCCCAACTTTTTCTAGCCACAGCTCTATGCAATGAGCCAAGTGCTTCTCCTCTGACTGGTGACAGCATCTCCCATCCCACGGCTTTTCCACTGTCAGCTAACATCTGAGTCTCTGGGGCATCTGGTGACCTTTCCCCAGGGGCATGCCTTCCCTTCTGAGAATTTTCCTATCTGACACATGAGCATTTTCCCCTCTTGTCTTCTAGCTCTGCTGTGTTTGTTTCCACAAAGTGCCATTTAAGAAGAAAGTGATACATTATTGTATATTCAATTTATCATCTTGAGTGGAAATCTCAAAGATCAGTGTTTACTGGGAAATTGTCTTTATATCTTTCTAAGTGAAGCTTAAGTGTCTAATGGGCAGATACTGAAGTTCTCAGATGTCATCTAAGTAAAATGCTCAATGGTTCTTAGCTGGCAATTTTTTCTTACTCCTTTTTTTTCTCCCAATTACTCTGTTTGTTCTTAACCTATTAAAAAGAAAAATGATACTTTGTTGAGTTCTTTCTGCTAGGTTTTCTAATGGGTGGAAACAATATTTAAGCATGGTTTCTCTCCTTAATTCCCATTTTCCTTTAACCTTTTTTTTTCTGCTTAAAGAATCATCAGGGCAAATGTGCTGATTACTTAAATCTTTGGGCTTTTAGCTTGTCCTGGACTAGCAGACATCTCAACAACAGATCTAGATGTTTAAGAGTAATCTCATTGGTCACACAGTTGTTCCTTTATTCTTATCTTTCAAATTAGAATTATAACATTAGATATAGAAATATCCTTATAATTGATTAATATTGATACAAAATTTTATCCTGTTGTGAACACATTAATTCAAATATCAGAAAGTATATCTTGGACCTTCCTTGCATGTCAAATATTAGTGATGGGATTTGAGTAAATCAGTAATATTTAAAAGTATGCCCAGTCACTTCCTATGCTATGTCATCTAAGAAAAGGATAGATGGTCCATAGGCTATTGTAGACTACTGGAGCACCTACTCGACCCCTTAATGCCTGTGGCTGCTTTCTCACTAAGGGTAATCTTGGAAAATTTTAAAAGATACCCATGCAACCCATGGAATATAAATTGTATACTATCTTATCCATTACAAGAAAAGGCATGCTGATTCATGGTTTGACAGAAGCCAGAGTTTCTAAACTATTATATACAAAAGTTAATGAAATAGAAAAAGAATAGAGAATATGGAGTGTAAACAAGTAAGCAGACACATCCTCTCTGGGAGTCCAAAGCATTTCAATGAATGGTCATCTAAGACTGTGTGAAAAGCTAAGGGACAAAAGAAAGGGTACATCTTGAGACAAGGAGAAATCACTTCCTAGTGTGACCTTAGCACAATGTGGAAATTACAAAATTAAGTTTGAGATGATGAAATATATTTTTCTATTTTTCATCATCTCAAACTTAATTTTGTAATTTTGACCAATCACATGAAGTTTTAGGTTTAGTAGAAAACAGTTTATACTTTTTCTTACTATGAGGAATGAATAATAGGGAGTGTCAGTCAAGAAATGGACAGATAGAAGTCTGTTATAGCTCTGTATGTGAGAGAATGGAGCTCTTGACTCATGGTGATAAAGATTAAACAGCAAGCAGACGGACTGAGTTTTGTGGGATAGTAAATGGGTAGTTCACAAATTCTCTCCCTCTGCCCAATACTGCTATGTATAGGGAACACAACAGAGGCTGTGGATTAGAGGAGAGTTTTGCTTGTTATATTTGGAAGTGTTGAGTTTTGAGCTGGTACCTGGTTATGGTGGCTTTAAACCAAGAAGAAAGACAGGTTTGAATACAGCTGTGGTATTTCTCCAACTGGTAGTCTTTTTTTCTAGAATAAAAAAATCATGTACACTGGAAAAGGCATGCCTATAAATCATTTTCAGAACTTGCCATGTGTAGCAAAGCCTCTTGTGACGTTGTGTGTGTCTGTGACCTTTGACAGCAAAGACCCTGTGTAAATGTCTTCTTTCATCAACTCTGTGATACCATTCTATGTTTATATCAGAGAAATATTTAGACCTTAAACAGTAAACCTAGTTACAACAGTAATGTTATAGGTGAATATTTTCATTAAGTGCCCCCTACATATTACAGATCTCTCTCAAACTCCCCATAGTCCCATTATACAAAACACACAAAATCAAACTGTTGTAAGCATCTTAATGAGTAAATAGTATCTATTTTAAATGTGATCAAAATATAACATGATGCAAAGTGATAAAGATATTGCATAAGTTTCATTTGAAAGTGATAGTTTTATTCTGTGCTTGCAAACAACTATCTGGTATAACCAAAATAACCATATTTCTACTGGATCAGATTATCAGTGGGTGTTCTCATCTACTTCCTTTTGTGAGTGTTGAACTTGAAATCTAACAAACTATGAGTATATAATTTTTATCAAAGAATATAACTTTTATAAAACTATTAACCTTTGTATATGTACTTATCTTTAACTGAACATTTATATCTCTGGTTATAAATGAAAACAATGATGTCAAGCCACTAGTGTTTAAGAAAATTTATTGTGTCATTAACAGGATTGGTTTTGAAATGTGATTTGCTTACCATTGTTTGCATAAATTATGGAAATTTATACAATAGCTCCAGGCATCAATCAAACACAAAACTAACAAATGGAAAAATATTGGCAGTCTAATTTATCAGCATTTTCTTGAGATTGCATTTTGTTCAAACAACATTTTGCACTTAGGGATATGAGAGATGCTTAGAAATAGTCCCAAAGTCACCAGTGAAGTTCTCACTCTAAATAAAAATATCTATGCTGTTCCAACAGACAAGGATCAAATCACTGACAGAAACATCAGACATGGCATATACCTGATGCTAGCCTATATATTAGATGATTCTTTATCTGCTTGTTAAAAGAGTGACAAAATTCTTTTAATGGAAAAAATACAAGGCATTCTAACTGTGCTTTAGAACAGTGGTCATCATAAAAAGAGTACAAAGAATGCCTTTATAAATGGCCTGTAAAATAGAATGAGATTTTAATGGTGAGACCTACTTGCTTTTCTTTCATTTTCTTTATGTGTGTATTGGACTGTATTAATTTTGTAGTTAAATCAGAACACTTCAAAGATGAAAGGTACATGTAATTGTTAATAATACATAGACACATTCTCAAGTTTAAATATCTTAAAATCCTAAATCAAAATCTAACCCATAAGAGACATGCAGCAGGTACTTAGAATATTGTTTCGAGCTTAATATGAATGGTTTAAAGGCTTAATCAAACCAAATTAACTTCCACAAACATGGATGGCAGTAGGCTGCAGATTATCACTCTCAGTTAGAGGGCCCTCGGTTCTTCCATTCAGTGGTTAAACTTGGATCTATCTAGGCAAGGTCAGTTATGATTGTTTCTTGTCCAAGCATCTTAGAGCAGTCCCTGCCAAAATTTTGCCAGTGTTAGACCATAAATTCTAATTTGGTTGTTTTCAAAAGACTGTTTGAAGATTATTCTCCAAGGGAAGATTTTTTGAATTTCCCAATTGAAAGTTTCATGTTTTAATAAATTACTTTAAGAAGATAATTTTAGAAAATACAACACAATTTAAATCCTGGTACCCTCCAGGGGACAGGTATATAGGAATAATTTTATTTTTTAATGTATTGTAAATTTCTAAAATTACTTGCATTATCTTTACATAATTGTGCACTGAAAACATACAAGTAGCTAGAACTTAAGACAGCACTATATTGCATGCATAAACAGCCAGCAATCTGTCCCTTCAATTGTCACACCAAGAAGTCCCTTTCTTTGGCCTGTCCTGCCCTGGAATTTACCTCTATACTAGCAGGTATAAGATTTCTTCATAATAACTTACAGTTTTGCATATGAAATTTTAATATCAATGTGGGAAATAAAACAAATACTGCTCACAAACACGAACTAACAAAGCATATAAAAATGTATTTGTACTTTGGTGTTTTGTAGCTATAGGTTTTCTTTATATTGAAGAGATTTTGCCCTTCTAGAATGACTTTTCCTTCCACCCTCCCTTCTATCTATCTCAAAGTCTCAGCATTCTCCCTAATCCCACACTAACCCTATCTCTCTCTCTCCTCTCTGCTGTTAGTCTGATGTATCCTCCAAACAGCCTGGTACTGTGCCAATCTATTACTTTCCTGATGTTATTTGTTTCTGCTGACCTCTACTTCTCAATAAATAAAGGACCAGCCCAGGAGTTAACTTCTCATTGTAGTGGATGGGAGAGAAAAGAAACTGCTTGATTGGTGTCTTTATGCCATTTTTATTACTGTGGTGTTCTTGAGGGAGCACATGCTAGGCAGGCTAAACTTTTTGAGACCTCAAGTGGATGATGATGCCTCAGTCTGCTGTTTGTGACTGACTGACAGCCTCACTAGTGTGCAACCCTGGGCACTCAGGTATTTCCTCCCTGAATGCTAAGGTTATGTCTTTATTGCCTTGAGCTTCTAAACGAGAATTATGATGCTGTAGATAAAAATTTTGATGTCATTTATTCCCCAGTCTTTCCTATGTCACCTGAGGTTTTTATTATAAGTTGTTTTAGAAGCCAGTGCTTCTTAGTCTTTCTGAAAACTCAGAACAGTGAGCCTGGATCTGGTGCTTTTGTATTCATTGTTGTGAACATTCACATATAACTTCTATTTCAAGAACTCACTTTTCATTTCTTGAAGTCTATCTCGTCCAATTGTTTTACTGTCCACTTTTTCTAGACTTTTATTATTTGCTTGTTTGGTATATTATATGGAACTATTAATTCTTTTATCATTTTAATTCAAAATTCCTGTTTACATTTTAAAAAATATTTTTAAAGTTTCACTTTATTTTATATGCATGTGTTTTTCTGCATATAATATGATAGCTAAAATTGTGTTTTAAATTTGAATTACTGTGCTTAAGAGAATCTGTAAGCCCCACCTGCCCAAAGACGGATAACTTCCTTGACTGCTCAAAACTGTTGTTCTTATCAGATAAAAAAATCCATGTGTTTTCATTTTTTTAAACAAGCTTTGTTGCCCCAACAGCATAGGATATAGATATGATCACAAGTAGATGGGGGTACTGTAGCGGGAAATCAAAAACTATATATGTGAACGATCAAGCGGGGCGTGGTTAACTAAAAAAAAATTCCAAAAGTAGACCTTCGAGAGAGGAGACCAGGACAAAAAGTCGTCGTTCTCTCGCAAGAGTTCCCTGACCGAGTACACAGTTCGCTCCAGCTGCCCAAGAGTTCAGACGTACGACATAGAGATAAAAAATCTTCCTTAAAAAGGCTCCGGCGCACTACAACCTCATCCTGTCATCTTCTCCTAAAACCGGCTCTGTTTTATAAGCTATTTTCTCCAAATAAACCCTGTTTAAAACATATCTCAGGGCGGGTTTTTAACCGCGATAGGGTACATAGTCAGGAAGTATGTCAGCTTTATGCTTGCCCCTGATTGGATGAAGATGAGACATATGTAGTCTTGTGGCGTTTGCCCTTATAAGCCTCTGGATAATGTATTTTGGGGCCATACTTTGGGAATACTAGGTATTGACCTGGCCAGTATCCATCATCCTGGCCACTAAATAATAAAGCTTACTTCAAATTTGGCTCAAAAATTGTTTAGTGGTCATATTCTTTCCAAGTGGGATCAACATTTTAGTATTTTTGTGTACTGTATGTGTCTGGTGTCCATGGAGGCCAGAAGAGAGCACTGGAACCCTTAATCTCAGAGAACAGAAGGATGTTAGCCAAAAAAATGGGTGCTTTGTATCCAACCCAGGTGAGTGGCCATGCTCTTAACTGCAGAGCCATTTCTCCAGCCCTAATTATCTAATTTCTATAATGGAGAGTTTTACTGTATCACAGAGACTTACTATATAATCCAATTTATGCTTGTATGTGAAATGAAACCTGTCCTGGCTTAGAACTCAGGATTCCCCATTTCAGAATGCTGGAGGTATGAGTATGTAGCAGCAGACTATCCTGACCAGCAGAATTTTTCTTTAAATTCTGATATCACATTTGTAACTGTCTAGACAGTTTTCTTTTTCCTTGGCATGCTTTTTTTTTTATTTTGTAAAATCTTATTATGACGATTAGCATAAAATAAAGTGCATCTTCACACACAGATCTCACTGTTCTCTGCTCATATTCACCTCCTATTTTCTCCCCATCCCACCCTGTTCTCCTTGTCCTGCTTTGCTTTTTTAATTAAGTATTGATTCTCCTTGCTCCTCAAATCAGTAATAGGCAGATGAATTGAACACACAGTTATTTTTTATAGCTTTTAATTTTTTTATTTTACATCCCATCCGCAGTTCTCTCTTCTTCCCAGTCTCCTGCTCCTCCCAGCCCCCACCCCAATCCCCACCCACTCTTCTGAGAGAGTAAGGCTTTCCTGAGGACTCAACAAAATCTGGTATACTAAATTGAGGCAGGACTACTCTCTGTATCAAGGCTGAGCAAGGAATCCCAACACAAGGAATGGACTCCAAAAAGCCAGTTCCTACAACTGGGGATAAATCCTGGTCCCACTGCCAGGGTCCCACAACCAAATCAATTCATGTAACTGTCACCCACATTCACAGGGCTTAGTTCAATTCCCAGTAAGTTTCCCACCTGTCAGGTGTCTATGAGCTCCCAATATCTTGGGTCAGCTGTCTCTGGAGCACCCAGTTCTTTTTTTTGTAAAAACAATTTATAAAATGAAGCCTTTTTTTTATCTATGTGTCCATTGCTTCCCCTCCCTTCCCTCTCCCAATCCCTCACAGTCAGCCTTCAACCTCCCTCCTCCCCATCCCCCCCCCATCTTCTCCCCCAAAAGGGCAAGAAGTATCAAGGTGGATCAGCTCAGCATCAACTCCAGGCAAGTCCGATTTCCTCATCCTAAAATCAAGACTGGGTTAGGTGTTCCTCTGGAGGGAATGGGCTCCGAAGTGTCAGCCCATGTGCAGAGACACAGTCTGATCCCTCCCCTCAAGTCTCCACATACTGCCCATGTCATTGGACAGTTGCCTATCCTTGGAGAGCCTAGCTCCTTTTCTTAAGGTTCCCCAGTGGCTGTTCTTGATTCAGTAAGCTCTCCAGAGCTCCAGCCAGTCATTATTGTGGGACTTTTCCTCATAATCCCTAACCCCTAGCAACCAGTTTTTAAGGAAGAAATGCAAGTGGATGGACATTCTTTTTATGTAACCTTCTGTATTTGTTTTTATTTGAAAGATTCTAATAAATGTGCTACAATTTTTAAGAAAAAAACTAGATTATTCTTATCTACACCATTTCCAGTATGCTACAATTGCTATAATTTGTTAATTAGTATCACAGTTATAATTTGTTAACAATATCACAGTTGTGATATTGATATTAATATTAATAGAACTCATTACACTAACCCATATTTCTCCACTCATGTGTGTGTATGTATGCCCATCTCTGTTTCTGAATCTGTATAATTTTATCACATGTGTAGTTTTCTGATTCCATCATTGTGATGGCATATGTTTTTTCTGAGAACACCTCTTTTTTGAAAAAAATTCCATAAACATATTTTAATTTTTGAGTTTTAATTCAAGTACAAGTCAGTTAGTTAATATAAATACAAATTAAATGCATGTAGTAAGAATGCACTCACATGTATGGGTGAAACTTACCAGCTCTTTAAAAGCCAGCTAAACTATGAGTGGCTTGGTATAATTTGATTCAGATCCACTGGGTACATTTAACGTGTTCGTTAGCACAAGTGAGTAGAACTAGACTTTTTAGTTTCTAAAATGAATAGCATAAAAATCAAGGTACAATTAAGGAGAAAAATAATGTTTTGATGGAAAAGACATGTAAAAGAGCAGAGAGCACATTTTATTTTATATGCTAAAATTTCTTCCTGCAAATATCTCTTGCCTTTAAAGAGAACTAACTTTTGCCAGACCTTACAACGAAGGTAATATTATGTTTTGTAAACAGTTATAACTATGTAGGTAGGCTGCTGTCCTACTCTGTATTGGTGGTTCTTCTAATGTTGAGTACCATTCTGGAGAGGGGAGTATAGATTAAAATTACAGAGACAGAAAGAATTAGACTGAGACAAAAAACTTAGAGTTAGGAGGACACTGAATGAATACCTAGATGCTCAGATTTTATTTCCTCTGAGATTTTTATACCAAGCAAAGGGGCGGAGCAAGTACAGACAGGTATAAATTAGTCTTCCATTCTCAAAACATAAGACATCTGGTAAACTTTGGCCAAAACATCCTATTATGCAACTTTTCAGGGTAGCAAGTGTGAAGATGACAGAAGGGACAAGAAGGGAGCTCATTCATTCATTCTTGGTGAAACTATTCACTCCTTAATGCTACATCAACACACAATCAACACACACAGTGTAAAATTCCATAGCAATCATGATGAGTTTTACACTCATAATGACACTTCCCCATACTTCCAGAATATAGATTCCTAAAAACATTCCTCTTCCAAGAATGTCATAGAAATGAAATAAAAGATATCTCTTAAGGCTACCTTCATCTGCTAAGTAAGTCTTTACATCAATAGTTCATTGCTTTGCATTCCTGAGTAGGATTCCCAGACATGGAGGTACCACCGTCTTAACTATTCAGCTACAGAAGGAAATCTGAATTGATTCCACCTGTTTGCTTTTTACAAATGAAGCTGATTGTTGTGGGCTTTTATTAAGTAGCTGCTGCATGACTTTGAAATAACTGCCTATGAGTACTGGTATATGGTCTAGGATAATTTCCTTTCCAATTCTAGAAGAAATGCTATCGCAAAATACCTCTGAAACTTTAAATCTGTACTCACAATTGTGGTCTATGTTTTCCTTCATCTTGTAAGGTTTGGGTAAATTCCTCATTCTTCCTCATTCCATTGTTGACTGTGAAGCCAACCATATTTTCTATGTATGTGTTTCAAGTTTGCAAATTATCCAGGAAATATCTTTTCACACATTTTACTCATTTTCTAAAATGAATATTTAATGATGAGTGCACAAGTCCCTTACAAAATCTAGACATTGTTACCAAGGTATTTTGTGACAATATTTTTTTCCCTTTTTTGTTGTTTTTCACAACGGTTTTTCTTTTATTTTACATACCATCCACTGTTCTTCCTCCATTTCCCCTTTTCTCTCCCTGCTACCCAACTCCCTTTAGTTCCTCAAATTGGGTAAAGCCTCCCTTGAGTAATCAGCACAGGCTAGCATCTCAAGTTGAAGCAGGACCAACCAAGGTACTCCTGAATCATGGCTGAGTAAGGCATTCCACTTAATTTTAGTGGGCTCTAATAGTTTTTAAGTTGTCAGAGAATTACAATACCGGATTATCTTGGTGTTGGCTTTTAAAGTCTGACTTTTTCTTGGTTTCTCTTATAACAGGTGACTTTCTTTATCTTCTTTATTATATAATGAACTTTAGTAGACCATTGGTCCCACTTAAATCATTAACAGAGTAAGTATGTATGTATCCTATCTTTCTGGGCTATGATCCCATGGCAGTTCAATTTTCAAAACTCCTATACATTGGTCTTGGGCAGTTAAGTACTTTTTTGTTTGTGTTTTTTGGAAGACAATAAGGGTTCACCCAAATGAGTTTCAGGTGGCTCCTGGGAAGAAAAGTGGTTTTTGTAATAAAGATTCCAACAGTCATCTAGAGCAATGGTTCTTAACCTTCCTAATGCTTGACCCTCTGATACAGTTCTTTATGTGGTGATGAGCCCTATCTACAAAATTATTTTTTGTTGATACTTTATAACTTTTATTTTGCTATTGTTATGAATCATAATGTAAATATTGATATTCAGGATATATTATGTTTAAACCCTATAAAGGAGTCATTTGATACTCCAAAGAGTCACAACTGACAGGTTGCAATACCACTGGTCTAGAGACTCATCCAGCTCATTATCTGGGGGAGACAAAGACTTGAACTTGTGGCAAAGACAGAACAATGTGATGTGGAGAAGGGGTGGTATCAGCTTTATCCTTCTAGGTAGTACAGGCCCTCAGACAGAGTGTGCTAAAGGAACACTGGCTTGGATATTTTACAGGACTCCTGGTCCCCACCTTTCTTCTACTGATCTTGTTTAGATATCTACCTGTGCCCTTCTATGATTTTTCTGTGATGTATCTTTCAGGATGTCACCATCTCAGAGAGCCTATCTTCACTTTTCTTGCTCACTTTTGTCCCTGTCTGTCTCTTTCATTTTTTGACCTGATCAAATGTCTTCAGGGATGCCTATAATATTTTTGGAATGAACAACATCCTGCTTAGATTGAATTTGGGGATTACTGGTCTAAGTTGGTTTTTGGGTGGCCTGAGATTAAAAGAAACAACAAAAGATGGCTGATGTTGTGTGCTCCTGTAATCCTGTCTTGCCATGCTTAGAAGCAACTAGCCAGATGCCATTTGGACTAAGATGGTGATGATATTTTTGTGCTTTTATTATGAGTAAGTATATAATGCTTCAAGTATACAATATATTCAGTAAATTTATTCAAGAAAGTTACTGCTTTGTTGATTTTTTTAAGTAAAATATCCAGTGGCATACAGTGCATTCACAGTGTTGAACAGCCTCATTGCTCTCTCTAGTCTACATCACCTCAATAGAAATTTGGTTCATTCATCAATAGTTTATTATCCTTAGCTACTGGTTCAATTATTCTCTCTCTCTCTCTCTCTCTCTCTCTCTCTCTCTCTCTCTCTCTCTCTCTCTCTCTGAATTTGTCTCAGATATCTCAGGTGAACAAAATTAGACAAAAGTCATTTTATCTAACTCATTTCATTCTGGAGAATGTTTACAAGACTGACTCATGCCATATGGGTGCCAAAATTTCATTTTTAATAATGAATAAGAACATTCTTTGCCATGTATACACTAATTTTCTCTTTCTTTTCACCTGTTCATAAGAACTCTTTCCCTCTGTCTTTCTCTCTGTGTAATCTGTAATTTAATTATGGTAGTAGTAACATGTTATTACTATCATTCCCTTTTAATCTCCCATTAGAGGTTAAACACATAGAAGATACTTATACAAACAGGGAGTAATGTTGAATGAATTGGGATATATGTGTGTCTCATACTGAAGTGAGACTGGACTTTAGATGAAATTATATTTGAAATGCTGTTGAAGAACAAGAGATACACAAATGCTGTTGGAGAGTGCATGCCATCACACTGTTAGAGGGATTACTTTCCTATACTTCTTTTCACTTAGATTATGTATTCTAAGGGCCCAAAGACTGAATAGTGAATTTTTAGATATTTGGGGATTACACTGTGTATTTCCTTGGCACAGTTGAAAATATGTTTTAATCAATGTGGGAAATAGTGCTGGGTTCACTCACTGTAAACATTTTCCTTCACCTGAGCATCAATATTCACATTCAGCAGCCATATGACAAAATGGGTGTGTGTGTGTGTGTGTGTGTGTATGTGTAAGTGTATGTGTGTGTATGTATGCATGTAAACATTATGTTTAGTTGGAAGTTTGATGCCCTGTTGTAGAAGATTTCCTATGCCCATTTGGGCCAGAGGTTCGTACCTGACCCATGGCGGCTTTTTCCCCCAATTAAATGAATCAGATGCTTATATTAATTTCATACTATTTAGCCTGTGTCTCAAGCACATTACTAGCTATCTCTTTCATATTAATTCAGCCTATTTCTAGTATTCTACCTGCCATGTGTCCCAGCACATGGCTCACCTGGATTCCTTACATGTCTCTTCTTCGGGGGTCAGATGGAGACTGATTAACTCCACCCTCCTTCTACCTGTGTGTCCTCTGATCCTCCACCCATTTCTACAGTGCTCCACATAGGCCAAAACAGCTCCTTTATTTACAGCAATAAGAGAACATTTCTACCACAATGCCCTTTCTGCAATTCTGCTTATTTTGTTTTCATCTGAGCTCAGTACATCAGTCATTGGTGTGTATACACCTTTGCTGGGTTGATTAAACAATTAATTTTTACATCAGAGACAATGGGACCAATTCAGCTTTTTGAGAAAAGAAAATGTTTCCACTTTGAAATGCACACCTTGGAATTGAGAGCACAAAAATGGAGTGAAAAATGAATTCTATAAACAGGTTGAGATATTGCACATTTCCCTCCACATGTGCTGGAAGATGAGGGTAAAAGAACTCTGTGAGTGACTCATTTCTTCAGGAAAATGAAAGAGAAAATGATAGATGTAAAAGTGACACTAGAAAGATAGAAAAACCTAAGTGTCAAAGAAAAAAAATAGATTTCAACAAAGCAAACTGAAGAAGGGCCTGGTTAGTTGCCAGCTGGACAATTAATCAAAATACAGAGCAGGAAGAAACACCACACTGTACAGACTATAAAAAACAGGATGGTTCCTGACAACCTGAATTCGGGCTTTAAATGGGAAAGACTTGGTGTTTAAAGGAGAAATTTATCATATTTCTCATCTCAAAGATGAGAAGCAGAGCTCCTACGCTGAGAAGCATGCCTTAAGTTTTTTTTTTTTTTTTTTCAGGAAAAGATAAAATGGACAGTGTGAATTGGTCCCTTTATGTGTGTGTGTGTGTGTGTGTGTGTGTGTGTGTGTTTATGTGGTGTTCTTGGATGCACCTGAGTGCACAAGCACACATTTGTAGAGTTCAGAGGTCAATTGTAGGATTCCTCAGGAGTCTTCCACTGTATTTTTTCTGAAATCGGGTCCTTCATTGACCCATAATTCACCAGCTGAGGTAGGCTGGCTAGACACTGAGTCCCAGAAACATCTATCTCTTCTTCTCCAACACTGGGAATAAAAACAATTGTTACTATGAACAGGATTATTTTTTTCTTACACCTGGCTTTGAGAATTTAATTCAGATCACTGGCACTTTAAGAATAAGTTATCTCAGCCAGGTGGTGGTGGTGATGGTGGTACATTCCTTTAATTTTTGAGCTTGGGAGGCAGAGGCAGGAGGACCTCTATAAGTTTGAGGTTAGCCTGATTTACAAAGTAAGTTCTAAGATGGCCAGAGCAAAACAGAGAAACCCTAACTCAAACAAAACAAACAAACAAAAAAACCAAACCAAACAAAAAAAATAAACTATCTCCCCAGATCTCATGGTTTTTAATAATTATGATGAAAATGGAGTTTATTCCAAATTCTGCTGAGATGTTCTGGATATCTAAAATAACTAAAGTAGAAACATTAGAATGTCATTAACCATTCTGAAACAGGTCATTATTGTACTAATCATGTGTGGGTGTGGTGAAGGGTACTTACTATAGGAAAAAAAATGATACAAAATCTATAGCTTTTGTCTTGGTGATATTTTATGGACAAAATACATATCCCTGCCCTACAGCACACAATGGGTACCCAAGAGCTTCACACTCACATACTTTTCCTGGTGAACAAATAAACAAAATGTTGGAAGAAGAAAATCTACCTAGGGGCTGGAGAGATGGCTCAGAGGTTAAGAGCACTGACTGATCTTCCAGAGGTCCTGAGTTCAATTCCCAGCAACCACATGGTGGCTCACAACCATCTGTAATGACATCTGGTACCCTCTTTGGTATAATGAATAAATAAATATTAAAAGAAAGAGAATCTACCTAGTGAGGGTATCTTTGAGAGGAAGCTTTTTGAGAAATGTGTCTTGGAGACTCCTGGACAAGAAGAGAATAAACCCCAGAGTCAGAGAAAGAGTGTTTCTGGCAGACAGAATTGAAGGTACCTGCTTGTAGGGTAACAAAGTGTGACTTTGTTTTTTTTTTTGCTTTGTGTCTAGCAATGTAGAAGTCAGAACCTGACTCATGCTGATAGAGGACCAGGAAATCTATGGCTCCAGCAGCATTGGATGATGGAATCATGGTTAGTTTATCCCAGAGGACATAAGTCAGCTTTGTTCTGAGGGCAACAGAGGCTGTTGAAGAGAAAATGGAAAGCAACAAATTCTTGTTCTTTTTCCTTGATAATCATTATCAGGAATAAAATTAGCATAGGGCTGCCTGTGGGACACCTATGCATCTGATTTCATTAGAGAAACACTCCTGCTGTAAATGGTTCATAGTTTGTGCAGATTCAGGGCATTATGGTTCTTTGTGCTGCTGATGCCTGGAGACAAAATGTTCAGAGGTGTACAGAGTAATTAAATTGCTTTTCTTTTTCCTTCAAGAAGTTATTTTATTTTGAGGGGGGCATCAGTTGACCTCTTCTTGATCTGAATCTATAAGCCAGTGGATCTGCTTGTCATTCTGGCCATGTGGATTTTGAGCTGTCTTAGTGCTTGGCCTGAAACAGATGTTCCATGACACTACTTCCTGGTCTACTATAATCTGAAATGATAGGACCGAGAGATGACCCATTTTATCTAGATGCCTTATCCACTTTAAGTTTTAAGGATTCACATTTTGGTATAAAGCAGTTCATCTTCAAAAAGGCATATTTTGGTCAGTTTATAAGTACTGTTTTTCATCCTGTTTTGAGCAATACTTTTATAAATTAGGTCTGATATTCTGGTTGCATATTATTAATACACATTAAGATAAGCAACAGCGTTTGTCAAAAAATTATAAAAATGCACAATATAGAAAATGTGACATTAAAAAATATTATTTCTTTACAGAGGTCAGCCATATACCAGAATCATAACCTGGGTGGTCAGACACAGAATCTGTGGCTCCTGAAGAAAACAGTGGCAACAGACTGTGACAAAAGCATAAGCAAAAAAATCAAGTCACAATTCTTTTTTAATTATATGTGCTCCCTGAAACCGCTGAAGCATGGAACTCCCAGACAGCTTGGGCTGATGGATCTTGAATTGCATGCAGGCAAAGGATCTCTAACTTTCAGGTCTGCTCTGGGTCACCAGCAACATGCCTTAAACCTATTGATCAGTAGTTGGTGGCTAAAGAAGAAGAATAGCAATGTGCCAGGGCCTCTTTCCTCTCTTGTTCCTCCATTCAAAACACATTTGCTCCACGGAAATCTATGACTGTCTAGCAATTAAGATATTAGAGCAAATGAAAATGCAAGAACAGAATTCACAATTAAAAGCAAAAGTGGTGTTCAACCTAATTTTGAAGAAGCAGAGCCTCGGCCAAGGACGATTATGCCAAATAGTAATGGAACTAAATTTTGGAATGTTCTCTTTTAACTCCCCCCTTAAGGGGTGGATATATAGTTTGTCATCTTAAAAGGAAGAAATTTGCTTGTTAAGACTCATTTAACCTTCAGGAACATGCTTTAAAACAAACTGCTCAGGAGATCGATAGCTTTACAAATGAGAGGCTGAGCTAAAGGTTAGAAGTAGAATTTACCATGATAAATTCTAATGGGATTTTCTGGTAATTTACTGTTTTCTCCTCGTTTTAGCTAGAATCGTATTTCAAAACCTCTACTTGCTATTAGACTATATTTTAACACAACTCTTTAGAGGATTGTAATGATGTATTATTAACATAAAAAGAAAGTAACACAATGACAGACGCTGTATGAAAAACAGGGCACCATAGCTTACACTTGTGAGCCTTGCACATGGGAGGCTAAAGCAGGATTACTATGACTCCCAGACTTTGTTTTAGTAACATACCAAGTTTCAGGCCAGCGTGGTTTACAAAGATGTCCAAGCATTCTCAGTCTTGGAGAGGGTGGCTGGCATATGCACTGTGCATCTTATGGAGCTAGAGTAGAATTTGAGGTCTAAGAACTAACAAAGTTTGCTTGTTCTGACTCACAAACGGCTTGAGTGAGTGATTGGAGTATGTGGTTCTCATTGTTCTATGGTGGGAGCTAGAGAAATCTGACAGTGCAGACAAACCCTTCACAGAACTCATGAGTATGACCATGAATACATGTCAAGGACTGACTCTGACTGTCCTCTCCATCCCCCTCTCTCCTTCTCTAGAAGAAACTATGAGTGAGTGAACCTCTGCTTCACTGTTTGTAAGTTCCTGTGCCTCATTAGGCCTGTGAAGATAAACTCACCATTATAGTGCGCTGCTCAGCATTTAATGCCATACCTTGCACACTTCATGGTTTTTAGTAGAAGAACAGATAAGTTGAAAGCACAGGACTGTGAAGCCTGACACCCATGGAAAGGAGCAAGAAAGTGAATCTGAGAAACCATTCCAAAAAACATGCTATTCAACACCTATCATTTTGGTTTTTGTAATTAAGGTGAAATTGTCTTCCCCAAGGAAGAGCAATTGGTTATCCAATACAGAAGTGTCAGCTCTGAAAATACACATACAAGTAACATTTACAAACAAATTAAATTTTATTTAGAAATATGCATGTATGTACATATAGGCATATGCATATAATAAGGAAAAGAGAGGTCATAGATTAGAAAGAGAACAAGAAGAGGAATATCAAGGGTCTGGAGGGAGAAAAGGTAGGAGAGAAATGATGCAATTATATTCTAATATCAAAAATAAAAGAAAACTAAGAAATAGAATAAAAATGTCAATGTTCTCTTCATCATAGGTTGTTCAGGTTTGAATATTGTCTTCCTGAAACTGAATACAAAACAAGTTTATTTTAAATACTTTCTATTTAAAAAATGATGTGATGACTGCAAAATAACAACAAAGATGAACTAAAACTTTCTTGTGTAGGTACATAGCAGCTTCAGTAACTTATACAATGTTTCTTATTTGACTTTATAAAGCTGTATAGCTAAGTTGTGAGTGACTTAAGAGTTTTGAATTCTTATTTGCCTAAGAAGAGAACAAGTACAGGTCAATCTAGGGCAAGAGTTAAGATTCTTTCCTTTTGTTTTATGTCCCTTTGATAAAACCATAAAAGCTTCACAATGGAAGCTGTGTCAGTCCAGTCCTGAAGGTAAAACTCTCCCAAGACTGTCCTTGTGAACAGTGAACCAAGTCAGAAAATAAAAAGAGCTGCCGGTGGACAGTCTCTGAGATTTGTCCTGCCCATTGTTTCCACGACGCTTGATTGATTTGTTTGAATAATCTGAAAGGAGCAAAGCCAGCCATCATCCTCTGAGTCTGTTTAATTGCCTTTTCCCTGGCGTGGGATCTATTTTTATTGATTATTCTTCTGTACTTTTCACTATTATGTTGTCAAATATTGTAATATTAAGTGGTTTGGCTTCATGCTGTGATTTAAGCTGTACTGAAAGGTGCTGCATTAGTCAGAAATTTGTCATGATTAATGAAAAGATGGAATGTTAAATGTCATCCTGGAAGGTCTTTATAATCCATTGTATTGTGCAGTGGCCTCTTGTAATCAGAACTGGGGGATAAGTACGACTACACATTGCTTTCCCCCACTTTGCAGTTGTCTGTGTGCCTGTGTACTTAAATATTGTTCTGGCAAGTTAGTTGCATCAACTTGATACAAATTAGAGTTATTGGGAATAGAGACTCTCAATTGAGAAAATGCCTACTTACTGAAGGAAAGTCTATAGAATCTTTTCTTATTTTGTGATTGATGTGAGAAGGTCACACCCTGTATGGGTGGCGTCACTTCTGGGCAAGTTATCCTGGGATATATAAGAAAATAGACTAAAGAAGCCATGTAGAGCAAACTAGTAACCAACACACTTTTAAGGCTTTTGTTTCAGTTGCTACCTCCAGATTTCTGCCTTGAGTTTGTGTCCTGACATCCTGGATTATAAGCTATAAAATGAAATAATCCTTTTTCTCTTTTGGTAATAGTGTTGTACCACAACAATGGAAACATTAACTAAGCCTGTGAATTTGATGTTTCCGTTGATTTGATATTTTCATAATAATCCGTGAAATGGTGTTATTGTAACAAAGATAAAGTGAATGGAAAAAGGAATCACAGGTGGCTTGAAAAGTAGGATGTAAAAATTCCTTAATGCTCTTAGAATGACAAAAGCAGGATCATGTGTCTATTCAAGGAAGAGAAATAATATAAAGCATTAGATAAGGAAGTATTAAAACAAGTCCATATTGGTATCATTGCTTCCTAAGATATTCTTTGAGATGTTTAAGTATATCAATATCTCATAAAAGACTGTCAAAATTAGATGACTACTGGCCCATATAATTGAATGATATTTTTAGTGACAGGAATATCTTATCATTTCAAAAATCTACTTCTATATCAAGTGAACCACACAGATCTTTTCTTGCAGTTTTCCTTCCCCCTACTGTATCTTTAACTCAGCCCCAACTCCAGCAAGCTTTCCCTGGAAGCCTGCCATTACACTCTCATAAGATCCAGAGAGGGTGAAAGAAACCAAGAGAAGAAGAGACATTTGTGGGGTAGTATGTAAATCTAACACAGTAGAAGTTTCATAAAATATATACATATATGAAGGTGATCTAAATAAAACCACCAAACAATGGGGAGACAGAACCCCAAATGGATTATCTTGTCACCAAATGAAGCTTAAAGTACCAGTCTTGAGTTACATCTAACTGAGTTTTTGGCCAAGTAGTCTCCTGAGAACACTAAAAACACAGGCTGTTGCCAAGACTATAGGTTGCTCTCCAAAATAGCACAGCCCTATTGCTGAAGACAACACATACACAACTCTATGGATGTGCAGAAGTTGAACTGGTTCTGACATAGAGCATCTTTGATACAGGAAGGTACTCTATACTTTACCAAAGGAGAAGTGTAAATACCAACTCAACCACATATTCTTTGACCTATAGTGGTGGCTCGCCAACAAGATATGTTAGGACAATCATGGCACAAAGTGAATGGGAATAACCAATTATGGTAGTTTGAACATAATTAGCCCTAGTAAGCTCATAAAGAGTAGCACTATTAGGAGGCATAGCCTTGCTGGAGAAAGTGTCACCACAGAGGCAGGTTTTGAGATCTTCTATTCTCAAGCTCTGCCTAGACCAGTTTAGTTCCTGTTGCCTACAGATCAAGATGTAGGACTCTCAGTTTCTTCTCAAGCACCATGTCTGCCTGCATGCCACAATATCCTGAAATGATGCTAATAGACTAAACCTTTGAACTGTAAATCACTCAATTAAATGGTTTTTTGTTTGTTTGTTTTTGTTTTAATAAGTATTGCTGTGGTCATGGTGTCTCTTCACAGCAATATTAACCCAAGTAAAGCACCAACCAATAACTGCTTTGTTTTCATGTCCACTCCACGAAGTAGAACCCATATCCAACACTGATTGAGTGATATAGAGCCTGAGTCTAGAGAGAAAAAGTACCTAGAGTAAAACCAAATATTACTGTTCTAATAGAAGAATGTTGCAATAAAATGACTCTTAATGACATACTGTTATACCTTGTTCAGCCATCATTAGAGAATCCTCCTCTGACAGCAGATGGCAACAAATAAGTTTCACATCCAGGCAATATAAGTGAGAGACCTGAGAACATTTAGCCCTAAATGAGATATCTCCATCAAATCCTTTCCCTCAGGACTCAGAATCCTGCAGAAGAGAAGACAGAAAGAATGTAAGAGCTAGAGATAATGGAGGACACCAAAACAGCAAGGCTTTCTACACCCATGGTTCTAAACATTTCTAGTGCTATGACCCTCTAATACAGTTTCTCATGCTGTGGTGACTGCAAAGATCTTAAACTACAAATAAATTTTGGGTTATTTAGTACTACTTAGTACTGCTAAAGAGACTGGATGGAGTTTATAGTAGGGTTCTTTATCTACACTATCCACCAATTTCTATACAACTTTTCACATCACAGATAGCTGGTATTTTTTATGTTGCTTTATTTCTTTAATTCCTTCATATAAGTGATTTTTTAAAGCAAATGAATATAATAAAATAAAAGGAGAGCAAGGACAAATTGATAATAACTTTATATTATCATTGTAATTTGCATACTATTTTGTGCATTCCCAATAAAAAGGCAGTGATTTCTATTCAAAGCTATAGTGAAGGTCAATTTGAAAAAATTATGATGAATTCAAGGGCACATTTTTGGATTAACTGTATGGATGACAGATATCAGTATCAGGACCTTTGGCCATAAAAACTATACAGATATTACATGCTTATATTTACTGTTTTATAATTACAGAAGCTTTCAGAAATAGTGTATACTATTCAAATTCTTAGGAAAGTTTAGTGAAATCAGCACTCTACCCCCACAAAGTGTGAGCTTCATTGTTCAGTTCAGAGAAGTATCTCTACTTTTGCATACTTCTTTGCCAGTTCAACACAAGTCATGACATGTCTTATTGATGTTTAAATGTTAGAGACGAATGGAACATAATGATCTAATATTTAGTAAATCAAGATTTGTATAAACAGTAAGATTTATTTGTGTATTTAAATGAGCATCATAAGTTGGCTTTTTTGTAAATGGGGAGATCATAAGAGTGGGTATAAAACTGAGAGGAATGATAACTGAGTTTGATAGGGTGCATGATGCAAAATCACCAAATAATAAATAAAAATATGAAAAACAGTATTTCAAGTATAAAACATATTAATACTCCTTAAAAAAAAGTAGTGACAAAATTGAAGATGTTTGATATCAGAATGAATGATATCCTTTTTTACTTCTATTTTGTAATTGTCAGTGGGATTCTAAGATACAATTTGGTAACTGAAATGACAAGTAGAGGAAGATAAACATGTTGAGAGATTAGAATTCTAGGTTTAGCATCTTTAGGACCATTGTTTAGAATAATATATATTTCATGACTGAAACATTCTATTTCCTGGGGAGAATAAAAATGATACATTTTATATACATACATATATGATCAATTTTACAAATATTATTTGCAATACAAAAACCAGTCTCTGTCTGATATTTACAGTTACCCTTTTTTTGCCTTCCCCTAGAGACATAGCTTGTAATGGCAACTTAACAAAAGTATATCCTTCAGGTCTCAGTGGACTGTTTATGTTTTTTCTCACATGAGGATCAACATATAAGTTAATCAATGAAATCTATTTACCAATAGTCAACTCTTGAGGGAGCATATTTCCCCACCTTGTATGGCCAAACAATAAGTAATATTTTACTCAATTAATTTGTTTAGTAGAAATTAAATATATCTACTAATAATAAGATCCTGACTCAAAAGGAAGAAAACAAACTTGAAATCATTTCAAACAACCTGTGAAGGAAGAGAAACTTCTCTCTAAATGACAAGTTAAATATCTCTATTAAAATATCTACTTTTACCATCATTAGGACTTGTTACATCATAGCAGTTAACATAAAATATTTGCAATACATGACAGTATTTATGTCATGATTGACTTGGCTCTTTCCATTATTTCAAAGTTATTCACCTTGCATATTATTTCCATAAATCATGATCCCTCAATTGGCCCAAGTTCTTTTGGTGGGATGTAATAATACTTATTATCCTTATAGTTAGCTATTTTGGCCTTAATGAAGATTCCATGAACTAGAATATTCTACTATGTAAGGGACTGTTATTTCAACATTCTTTCAAAGTTGAAAACCCAATAAACTGTATAAATGATCTCTCAGTACTTTGAGGGATATTTTCAAATCTATATTTGAAGTAACTCTTTTCAGCCTCCTTATCATCCTTGAGAAGAACACTGCAACCTAGTGGGCAACCTATATATGTGTTTAATGTGTGGAGGGACATGAAATAACAGTTGTGATGTATTTTGGAGCAAAGCTATGGAAGAAGATAAAGAAAGGAACTTACATGAAGAATTTTAGTTGAGATATGTGAGTTCTGTCTCTTATCAAGTTTCTCAATTAAACAGCAGGTAATGACCCTATAATTACTCAGACTGACATGTGATTTTTGTGGTCTTTATGTCTCCATAATACTGAGGAATAATTCCTGGATTGTTGGAAACAGAATCTTCATAGTGGTAGTCTTATTCTAGATAGAGTAGCAAGAGACTTAGGGGGATGTCTAGGAACCTTTATCTGTGAGTAAAGCCATGTTAGTTTAACCTATGAAGTCTTTTTCAGGACAAAATGTTATTAAGACGATTGCATCTCTGACTTGTGGTATTATTGTGTGTACAAATATACTTAAGGCTAATTCTGTAATCTCACCATCTGGATAGAGTAGTAAGGAGAATTGGATGTAAATGAGTGCTTTGCAACCTAATTATCTGAGAAATGTGTAACCGAAAGGTTTAGGATTTGTTCAGGGACAGAAAAAATGTGGAGTAGAAAATTTTAGGACAAGAATTGTTTACGTTAGCTGTGAAGCCAACTTGCCTTGTTCCTTCTTTGTCCACATGTATAAGATCTGAACTGAAAGCTTTTTTTACTTTCTGAGACAATATTAATGAACTCCCCAAATGGCTGCATAACATTCTGAAAAACCTGAAGACCCATGTAAATGACAAGTTAACAAAAATTAGCAAAAATTAGCCATTATTCTTAAATAGCATTCATCAAAAATGTGTAGTTTGCTCTGGTATGCAGAAATTTTTCACTCCTGTCTTGCCCTCCTCCTTCTTTATTTTTCTTATTTTCTGATAGCTATTATCTCACCCAACTTTTCGTCTGAAAAATCAATATATTTTAGTAATAATTTAGCTGCATATTCTATGAATTATCAAAATGCTTTTAAATTGCAAGGTCTATATTAAAATATTACTTTTATTCTAGGTTGGTGTCTGCATAATATTCTGAAACAGTTTTCCCTCATTTTTGTAACTAAATTGAAAGCAATGTCTAAGTTGAAATATGTTCATTAATTTCAAAAATATTAATATCAAATCTCACTCACTTTAGAAATAAGACTTTAAAAACAATATTGGATTACATTTCTTAACTTTTCCTAAAATAGTAATTTTGTTTCATTGTTTAAATACATGAAAGAATTATTTGGTAAATAAATGTATAAAACATGTATGTTGCATGTCACATGATTTGAGTTTATAGTTTACCTTAGTATTTAGTCATTTTTAATGAAAGATTTTGAATTTAATTGTAACTGACCAAACTGAATTCAAAAATATCTTTGAACAGTTGAACAGCACACAATAAAATGTTCCTTTTGAAAACAATAAAACTTTTCACAGCCTTCATGTTCTTGTCCTCTAGACCAAGGATAATTGATTTCTGAGATACCTCTGTTTTTGAAATTTCTCACCATGATAGGGGAATTATTGATATTAACGATTCTGTGTTTTTCTACCACAATTGCAAGCTCTCAGTCACTGGTGACTAAAATTCTTCAAGTCCACATCTTATTCAAAGTAAGTAGAGACCTTAGAAGCAGCATCTAGAAATTCAGAGAGGGTACAGAAGGTAATCAGGTACCCTGCTGGACCTCAGAGCCAATGCTGAACTCTGGTGCACTAGGTTGGTAAGTTTTAGTGCTCAGGATGGGGCAGTGAGTACAATCTGGAGGTAAATAAATCTCCAGTGCCTCATCATGTCCACATATGAGTAACATGATATAAGAAGTAGTCCCCTACCAGCACTAAGGAGGAACACCTATACTGGCCTCAGCAGAGATGCCCAGAGTCCATCTGATAGATAAGTACTCAAATGTTTCCTCTGATCGTGGGCTTCTAGTTGATCTTGCTGCCTTTCTAGTGTACTCACACCAGGTATACAAATATAGATATCAAGTGAAGAAAAACATGCCTCTGAGGTTGTGAACATGGACTATAATCAAAGAAGACATGGCTGAGGGCAACCTCATTGTGAATACAGTAACATGCTGATGAGGTCCAGACTACAGCAACCATTTTTTTTATGGGCCTTTATATAATCCTTTGCCTTCTTTTTCTGACCTTTTACAAAGTTACCCCTTCAGTCAGTTCATGCCTGTTTTTCTTTGATCACACTCCAGGGATTATGGAACTGTAGAGCTGTATGATTAGTGAAGCTCCTGCTGTTCCAAGTTGCCCTGCATAATAGGGCTGAGTGTTTACATCTCCACCATGATGCACAATAGAAATCACACTCCCTAGTTAGCAGCACTAGAGACTTACCACAGTGTCACCAAGTGTTTGGATTAGTGACTGGGCTACCTGGTTTGGGCCAGACTGAAGACAGTGGATAGCCCAAAGTCTGTTAGCTTTATGACCTCTCCCAAGTGAAGAATATCTTTCTTTGGCAGATTCATATTCTGTCCTGGATCCTGTTCTTATAGATGTAGTAGAGCATAGTTAGGGGTATCTGCATCATTCTCTTGATCTCAGATGTGTGAACTTAATGGGCAACAGTTAGATTAGGAAATATTGGTTTGATAAATCTACATCAGGTTGTTCACAATCAAGTGTTTCAGAAGTTTTAGCAAGTTCATTTCACATAAGGCAATATGAGAAACTCTTTCTTGCCATTTCTATTAATACTTTCGTCATGGCTTACTTCTGGCTGATTTAGGAGTGCCTTGACCAATCTTGGCAAGTTTATAATATTTACAGACCTCATAACAAAAGAATGTTGCTACTGAATATGCAAAACTCTGGTATAGATGTGTCCAGCATGCTGCTGTACCTCCTGCTCCAGCTGCTGCCATTGAAGTCAGGCTACATTCTAAGCTTCTCTGATGCTAGACCATTTTCTATTAGAATATTTTTACCATAAATTTTAAACAGTAATGGACAATAAAGAAAGAAATAGTAAACCTCCAAAATCATACACACACACACACACACACACACACACACTGGAAGGATTCCATGCAAAAACCGTTGAGTAGACTCTTAATGGGAGACCATTTAAACCTCTACTAAGAAAAGAATGAATGGCTTTTCCAGATTCATTTAACAGAGTCAATATTATTCAGAGAGGCTCCATAGGTCCCACACACAAATCAGACTTTTGCCATAGATGGAACCCATTGCCATCTTTGCTGGCAATAATAAATAAATAAATAAATAAATAAATAAATAAATAAATAAATTTTAAAACCTGGAAGAAAAACCAAAAAGGCTAGAACTGACATGGACAATCCCTCCCTGATAACTATGTTCTGTAATTCTGGAAGATGTTATGCAGCCTTCTTGGAAAGAATAAGATGGTTTTACTCACCTATGAATGGTGCATGTTACAATATCAGCTTGCCAACTAATATATGCCCAGTGATGCAACAGTATCCTGCCGAACTATTTTAGACTTTTGTGGGAAGACAAGGTAAGGGAGAGATGATGCTAGATTATGGATGAAGAGAAAGTAGAAGTTGGGATAGTGGGAGAGAAAAGGTTTATATATGGTATCTAGGGAAAATCAAAAAGTGAAGGCGATGGTGAACCCAGTCATATGGGAACCCAGTGTCTCACAATGCAATTTTTTAAAAAGTGGAAACAGAGTAGAACACATGTGAAATGAAAGGAAAGGAAAGGGTTTTGGAAGTTTCAGAGTTAAGATGGAATGATGTTGGGAGATAAGGGAGAAATAGGCAGAGTGGGTGGGTTGATCTATGGAAAAACCTTCTTAGAAACCCACTAGTTTGTATAAATTATTTCAAAAACAATGTACTTCAGTGATTTTACCCTATTATTACATAAGAGTCAACTTATTTATCAGCTTCTGAGCAATTTTGCTGCTTTCCAATGGATGGTCTGTTATTTCTTATTTTTTTTTAAACACAACTTTAAAATTAGTTCAAGTGTATCTTTGTGTGTTTCTGAACTAATGTTTATAGGTGACTTTTTAGAAGAGAATTTTGAGCACACATGCCTTCTAAATTTTGGTAAATGTTGTCAAAACTGCAATTATACTTTTCTAAAAATATAATAAAATAGTAGAAGGTTTCATTAACATAAATTACTGATTACTAGTTATAAACAGAGAGACAAACAGTAAAACTATACACTGCTGAAACTCATAGATTCTCAATGCAAAGTTAAGTGTATACATGGCTATAATAAAATATTACATATGACAAAGATTTCTCACATGATTTTGTGCAAGGTGATACTACTGCATATTTGAGGCCGTACTTAAGATCTCTATGCTTAAGATTTAAGTGTCTTCTTAAAATCCAAGGGTAGTGGCTTTGGCATAACTATACTCTTAAAGACAGCATGTTTGATCCACAATTGGCTTAGTTCATTTTACTTCTTTTTAAAATCATAGTTATGATGTTCTTTGTTTATTATAATAAATCCTGCTTGGAATCATTTTATGAAAAATTAAGTCCTAAAACAATTTTCCCTCCCTTAATTTCCATTGAAATGCTAAAATAAATTTGTAAGAAAAAAATGTGTCATAAAACAAAATTGATCCTGGGCTGAGAAATTTCCATGTGCACAAATTTTTGCCCTTGGGCTACACATTTGCTACTGTGGATCTGGGCATTTGATCCCACATGCCATTTTGATTTCTGTTGAGGGTAATGGGTAGTGCAGTTACAGTCTACCGGCAACAGCAGGAAGCCTTTTCTCTTGTTGACTGTGCTTCGTGAAACTTTGAAGTAAGTAGGAGCTCATGATTATAGCATAAACTTCCTAGGGGACACCATGGAGATATAGTTGAAAACCACCATCTGGATTCTTTAACTGCTATGCTGAGGCGTGCCTAATGATGGTAGCTCTGGTAATACACCCCATACTGTCTGGCATCAGCATAGTAATTGTTTTTAATACATGGTATGTAGGTTGCACAGCTTTATTCAACTGAACTGTAAAGATTTACATTCTCTCACTTTATTAAAAAACATCGAAGTGGCTTGCTTTGTGCTGGAACAGTGACCCTGAAAACACACATGGCCAAGTAGTTAAACTAAAAAGCATTTTTGTTTTATACATTAATACACTCTCTGCTTTAAAGAACCAGCCCTTATAAAGTTTTAAGTGAACTGTGAAAAGTTTATGCCATCATTATCCAAATGTACTTTAGCCCAAGGTTAACCATAGTAATGTGAGAACAGGCGTCATTGTGCCCTGATGGAATCAGTAAGGCTCTGTCTGAGCTGGCTTGTCCCCTGCCTGCTACTGATGTGCCACTATGAATACACCCAGGCCAGATGCATGGTTCAGAAACAAACTTCCAATGTCTTTGATGTAAAAGCTGAAAGCATTCTGGAGCTGTTTGGGGCTGTACATGACTCTCAGCTACTTGACTTACTCCATAATATTTAATGGGATAAGTTCTCACCTTGTCCTTTCAGGCTAAAGGTCTAGTTGAACTGTGAAGCTGGAATTGAGTATGAGCTATAGTCCCAGATGAGCTTTGTAAGACAGCTGAGCAAGAGAGGAATTTGTTTCGCTGTGTGCACAGACATCAACGTTTAATTTTAATTTTTTTTGAAAGAACTCTTTAGGGATGGCATGGAAATGATAGTATGAATTAGATAATGACACTTTTCATCTCTTTGAGCTCAGGTGTGCTGTAGGGGAGATATGGAAACCTCCTAGCTCCAATGAGGAATCTGATCGGGATACCTCCCCAGATCCCCCTTTATCTCTTTCACTTCTCCAAAATGTTTTCCAACTAAAAACTTCTCATATGGAAGGGTCTTCATCTAATGGTCATCTACTACCTCTTGTGCTATCCTGGGGAACAGAAATAGTTAAGAAATACTTAAGAACAGAAATAGTTAAGAATAGTGAATTCTTACAGCTAATCTTTAAGATAAGACCATCCTTATTTTTTTTTCCTTCTTTATTTTGTATTTATCAAAAAAAACACAGTAAAAAGAATTTAAAATGTGGAAGAGTTAACAATAACTATACAGAGGATAAGAATGATAAGCATGGCTTATCAAGGGAATAAATACAAATAAGATTGCTACACCTATATTTTCTTTGTGTTCATCTTTCCCTCTGAGTTTTTTTTTTCCATCCCTGTATATCCTTATTCAAGGTCTCTTCCCCCTCCCAACACATCTGGTCATTTTTTCCTCTGCAACTCCCTTATTTAAAAGTTGAGAACAGTGGGATTTAACTAATGTGTTCAGAGCTTGCATCCACAGGTGATATGGAAAGAGAACTGACTAGCAGCAAAGTTTGTGCTTTGCTCTACTCATTACTGTTATTGATCTCCATCTACCTTGCATTACAGTGGAAGACAGTGATCAGGAAAAAAACAGTGTTGTTTTCATTAATGGTAACATTCTGAATACACATGTAATATAAATGTACAATACAAAATTTACATTTTAAACTAGTAATGTACTTCCCTCCTTGTATTAAAATTCTCATATAATTTTATAATTTGTAACCCATCAAAAACTACTGTATAAAAATAGAATTGATGTCTAGTAAATGCAAATTATACCATGATTCTTTTGAACAATAATAAAAATTATGTTGTATAGCTATCTTAGTGTTTCTTTCTGGAATATGTTCTATTATATGATGTTTTTAATTTGAATGAAATGGTGAAATTAGTTTTTTGTGAATAATATTTAATACAAGGTACAGTAATGATACATGAATATTCCTGTTTTGTAAGTATGAGAGTTTTGCTTGCATGTATATATGTGTATCACATACATATCTGGTGACCACAGAGCTCAGAAGAGTATATGAGATCACCTGAATCTACATATGCCTGTTAACTGCCATTTAGGTGCTGGGAATTGAATTCAGTAGTGTAGAAGAGCAATAAATGCTCTTAACTACTGTACTATCGCTACAACTCTGAATATATGTGCTAGTGTAGATTATAAATGCCATAGATAGAAAAAGCAAATCCTCGCAGTAAATTTAATTTTTGTTATTCCTACCAGCGTACTAGATTCCCAAAGCTCATTTTCAAAGTTTTTTTTTTTTTTTAACTTTATTTTATTTATTTATTTGCCTTGGTTTGGAATACAGACAGTTGTTAGCTGCCATGTGGGTGCTGAGAATCGAACCCGGGTCCTCTGGAAGAGCAGAGGGTGCTCTTAACCGCTGAGCCATCTCTCCAGCCCCTCAAAGTTTTTTAGGAAAGAAAATATCACACGCACCACACACACACAAACACACACAAACACACACACACACACACACACACACACACACACACACACACACATACCACCCATCATGAAAAGAAACAAGTTCCCAAACTATGAGAATGTAAAAATATTTTTTATGAATATAATAATGCCCTTAATAGAAGACATGCTGTTCATAACTTATGAGTAAAAGATTGTAAAGTTCAGAATCTTTCACTGAATTTCAAAATTTTCTAATTGTTGAATACCATTAGATAAATTTATCTAAACCAAGATTAAAAGGCCAGCCTACAGTGATAATGAGAGAAGATTTAAAGATGCTTTCTAAGATACACTGGTATAAATGTGAATTTTGATATAAAAATTGAATCAGCAATTCTATAAAAGTGATATTTTGACATAAGGAAGAATTCATTCTCTTTTTTGGTATCTTCAGGGATTTGTCTGGATTCTCAGTTGATCAGTATCTCAGCTTCCCACTGCTTGGATTTATTAGAACTCAGTTCTAGTAGGCTGGGTTCATCCCTGGCAGATCTCAGAGTGTCCTCAAAGTGTATCAGGTTTTATCTGCTTTACCTAGTGTAATAGTATTATACCAACATAAATGTACATTAAGCCTGCCTAGATGTAAGGAATGACTACTCATGAATTACTGCCATATGAAATAAATAACCCTCAACTTATCTACACCCCACTCAGTATTAAAGCTGACTGGGACATAGGCTGTCTGAATATGTGGTTGTTAAAATGACCTGTGCCGATAGCTGCTAGGATTGTGTGAACTGTACATAAATCCAAATATCCTCCTGCCTTGAATAGTTAACTACAGCATTCATTATTTTCCTTGTTGTAGGAAAAAATCCTGATTTAAGAAAGTAATGAATTACTTTGTCTTCTAGTTTGAGAAAATACTGTCCATCATGGCACATACACCATGTGGATGGGAGGTCAAGACAGTTGGTCACATCAAATTCAGCCAAAGAACAGAAAGATATGAATGGTGGTGCACAACCTGGTTTATCCATTTTTCATTTGTATTAAGCCTGGAACCTCAGTTTATTTGGATAAGAGCTTACATGCAGAGTAGTATTTCTGCTTTAGCTAAATTTCTCTCGAAATAGTATTACTATCACAATCTCCTATGTGATTGTATATCAAGTAACAATGGTCAAGTTGACAATGGCGACTAAGAATAATGAGTATACCTCATTTAACCTAACTCCTGTTCACCTTTGTGTCTGTCAGATTTATCCCTGGTCGTGGGTGTTTTCTTTTTTCTTAAGTATTTTCCCAACTCTCTCCTTTAATCTTAATCACACAGTATTGCTTATTCTGTCTTTAGACTCCTATTGCCTTTGCTATCATGTGATTTGACTGCTGTTCTGTGTCTGAGATGCAGATTACAATACCAAAAAGAAGTAAAGCCAAGAATAACTTCACTCTGAGAAGTTTTTCGTCAGGAAGGAAGGTCTCAAAGATATTGATCAAAATAGTAAATAAATGGCCAAATCTACAAAAATTTCAAATAAGTTTAGAGATTAGAATGATGTTCTGGGACTGTAACACTTTTGTCTTTTTTGAATTATTTTAAGTAATATGGTCTTTTCCTATGCACAGGCCATTATACTTGTTAATATTTATTGCCTCCTTCACTATATTCTCTCAGTTCCAGATTCTCTTCTTGCTTATTACCTACCTCTGTCAGATCCTTCCCCTTCCTGCTCCATATCATTGTCACCTATATTGCAATGCTCTCTTTCTAAAAATACTGACATCAATTATTCTGTCTCCTTTGGGTTGGTTATCAGTTGCTTGGTTACATTGTGGTTAATATCTAATTTCAGATCTTGAATTAATCTGTTGTCAAAGATGTTTGCAAAACTTAGGACATGTGACAAACAAAGGGATGTTTATTCATTTAGATAAGAGAAATGAAGTCTTAAAGTTAAAATAAAAATATTTGATGCTTATAAAGGAAATAAAATCATAACATGTCTCTTGGTATTTATAAAAATAAATGGCTGAAAACTTTTTAAACATAGGTTGGAAAATAAATGATTTTTTAATTATTCCATTGATATTCTGTAGTTTCTTTCATTTTGTTTACTGTAAAATATTTTGTAGTATAACATATTCAAGATTGTGTCTTCTACTAGTAATATCAAAACTACTTATTAACAGTAATAAAGTAGAGACTCTTGCCAGCACACAGGCCCTAGGCTTTAGCTGTGAGGGGCCTCCTCCAGAGAACCCTAAAAGAAGAGACCTTGCACAGCCAGGACCTGGCTCCAGGGCAAACTGTGTCATCAGAGAAGGACTGAGGCCTTTCAGACTCAGACCCCTGTCCAAAGCAGACCCCTTGCTCAGAGCAGACAGGTGACACACAAGCCTTAAGCCAGAACTAGGAGCTGACTAATTGTGAACCAGATGCCGGTACAAAATTACATATAACAATATAAAGAACAAAAGACAACACCAGAAGAACTGGTGGTTCTACAACTACAAAACCTGAACAGAACAATGAAGAGGAAACAGAAGAAAACAACAGCAAAAATATGTTTATGAAGATTATTGAAGCCATAGAAGAGGATATAAAAAAATTCCCTTAAAGAAATAGAAGAAAATACAAACAAAAAAATGGAAGAGATGAACAAATCCTTGAAAGAAAACCAAGAAAAGAAAAACACAAAATAAAAAAAAAACATTCCAGGAACTAAAAATTGAAGTAGAAGCAATAAAAAAAAGGCACAAAAAGTGGCAGAGGTGGAAATAAAAGCTCTGAAGAAAAGAGGTGGAACTACAGATAGAAGCATTACCAAAAGGATACAAGAGATGGAAGGGAGAATCTCTGGAGTGGAAGTCTCAGTAGCAGAAATAGATACATCAGTCAAAGAAAATACAAAAACCAAAAAAAGCCATAACACAAAACGTTCAGGAAATCTGAGACACCATGAAAAGACCAAACCTGAGAATAATAGGAATAGAAGAAGAAGAATAACAGCTCAAAGGCACAAATAATGTATTCAATAAAATCATAGAAGAAAACTTTCCCAAGTTAAAGAAGGAGATGCCTATAAAGATACAAGAAGCTTACAGAACATCAAATAGATTAGACCCCCCCCCACAAAAGTCTGGTCACCATATAATAATAAAGCCATAAAACATACAGAACAAAGAAAAAATATTAAAAGCTACAAAAGGAAAGGGCCAACTTATTTATAAAGGCAGACCCATCAGAATCACACCTGACTATTCAATGGAAACAATGAAAGCAAGAAGGTCTTGGTCAGATGTTATACAGACATTAAAAGAGCATGACTGCCAACCTACCCTACTATAACCAGGAAAACTAACAGTCAACATAGATGGAGTAAACAAGATATTTCATGACAAAGTCCGATTTCAACAATACCTATCTACAAATCCTGCCCTCCAGAAAGCAATAAAGGGAAAACTACAACTTAAGGAACCCAGATACACCCATGAAACCACAAACTATCAATAATCCCATAGAAAAAAAACCCAGATAAAGGAAATACATACAAGCTACAACCAAAAATAACAGAATATATCAACCAGTGTTCACTAATATCCCTTAATATTAATGGATTCAATTCACCTGTAAAAAGGCACACAATAACATGATGGATACAAAAACAGAAGCCATCCTTCTGCTGCATACAAGAAAACTTAAACAGACCTCAACCTTAAAAGAGACACAAGCTTAGAATCAAGGGTTGGAAAAAGGTTTTCCAATCAAATGACCCTAAGAAACAGGCTAGTGTTGCCACCCTAATATCTAACAAAGTAGACTTCAGACTAAAATCATTTAAAAGAGACCAGGATGGACATTATTTATTCATCTCAGGAAAAATTTACCAAGATGAGATGAGAAATCCCACACTAGAGAATTAACAGCACAGCTGAAAGCCTTAGAACAATTAGAAGCAAACTCACCTAGAAGGAATAGATGGCAGGAAATAATCAAATTTAGAGCTGAAATCAATACAATTGAAAGAAAAAGAACATTACAAAGAATCAATGAATCAAAAAGTTGGTTCCTTGAGAAAGTCAACAAGATAGATAAACCCTTATCCAAACTAACTAAAAAGCAGAAAGAGGGTATTCAAATCAACAAAATCAGAGATAAAAAGAGAGACATAACAACCGACCACCAGAAAATCCAGAAAATTACCAGGTCATACTTTAAAAATTTATACTCCACAAAAATGGAAAACCTAAATGAAATGGACAGCTTCTTGGACAGGTACTAGTTACCAAAATTAAATGAAGATCAGATTAAATACCTAAACAGACCTATAACCATAAGGAAATTGAAGCTGTCATTAAAAACCTCCCAAGTAAAAAAGCCCATGTTCAGATGGTTTCAGTGCATAGTTCTAGCAGACATTCAAAGATAGGCTATTATCAATACTCCTCAAATTGTTCCATAGAGTAGAAACTGAAGGAATATTGCCAAACTCTTTTATGAGGCCACAATTACCCTAATACCCAAACCATTCAAAGACATAACAAAGAAGGAGAATTACAGACCAATTTCCCTCATGATTATCGCTGCTAAAATTCTCAATTCGAGCAAACTGTAAATAACAACATAAAAATATCATCCACCATGATCAAGTAGGCTTCATCGCAGAAATGCAGGGATTGTATAACATACAAAAACCCATGAATGTCATCCATCATATAAACAAACTAAAGGAAAAAAAAAACAGGATCATCTCCTTAAATGTTGGAAAATTCCTTGACAAAATCCAACACTCCTTTATGATAAAAGTCCAAGAGAGATCAAGAAGACATGGAAAATATCTAACTATAATAAAGGTGTTGGTATAGCTGGATGGTAGAGTGTTGAAAAATGAAAATAGATCCAAGCCAATCACCCTGTATAATACTCAAATCCAAGTAGATCAAAGACCTCAACATAAATCCAGTCACACTTACCTTGATAGAAAAGAAGGCAAGAAATTCCCTCCAAAAAAGTGGAACAGGCAACCACTTCCAAAATAATACAAGTAGCACAGACATTAAGAACCACAATCAATAAGTGGAACCTCCTGAAACTGAGAAGCTTCTGTAAAGCCAAGGTCACAGTCAATAAGACAAAATGACAGCCTAAAGAATGGAAAAAGGTTTTCACCAACCATACAAGTGACAGAATACTGATTTCTAAAATATATAGAGAACTCAAGAAACTAGAGCCCAAAACCTTGAATAACCCTATCAAAAAATGGGGTTCAGGTGTAAAAAAGGAATTCTCAGTAGATGAATTACAAATGGCAGAAAGGCACTTGAAAAAGTACTCAACATCTTTAGCCATCAGAGAAATGCAAATCAAAACAACTTTGAGATACCACTTGACACCTGTCAGATTGGCTAGGATAAAAGAAAGAGATAACAGCCTATGCTGGAGAGGTTGCAGAGCAAGGGGAATACTCCTCCATTGTTGGTAGGAATGTAAGCTTGTTCAGCCACTCTGGAATGCTGGTTTCTCAGAAAACTGGGAATCCATCTCCCCAAGGATCCAGCAATACCACTACTGGGAGTATATCCTAAAGATGTATATTCGCACTACAAAGGCATTACCTCTCTATGTTCATAGCAGCATTATTCATAATAGCAAGAACCTGGAAACATCCTAGATGCCCCTCAACTGAAGAATGGTTTAACAAACTGTGGTACATCTTCACAATGGAGTACTACTCAGCAGTAAGAAAAAATGATATCCTAAAATTTGCAGGCAAATGGATGGATTTGGAGACTATCCTCTTGAGCATGGTATCACAAAACCAAGAAAGATAAGCAGGGGATGCGCTCACTGATTAGTGGACTCCAAATAAAAACGCAAAAAGCAAAGCTTGTCTAAGCTGCAAACCAGAAACACTGAACAGCTTTGGATCTGAAACACCTTGGACCTGCACCTTCGAGCCCATTGTCTCCAGAGGATCACCTGACCCAGTCTTGATGTTGGGGTGAGGAAAGCAGATCTGCAGGGAGTGGATGCTGAACTAAGCCACCTTGGCACCTTGGGACCTCCTTCCCTTGCTGGGAAAAAGATAAAGTGATGGGGAAAAGAGAGTGACTGGGAGCAGCTGGAGGGGGAAGGGAGTTTAAACAAGGGGATACATGGATAAAAATACGACTTTATTCATAATACTAATAGTAATAAAAAGTAATCAGGTATCTACTTTTCTACTAAGATTCCAATTTTTCATGTTGGTGAACTATGACAAGTAGGATAAATGAATAATGGTACCACTGTAAAGTAGATCTTCAGTTCTTTTGTTGTCGTTTTTTTGAATTTTCCATCTTAGTATTTTATATGGTTTTAAAGTTTAAATATACCTTTAACTGGCATATTAAAGAAGAAACATTATAAATATTTAAAGTAATACAAAAAGTTTAATGCATGTGTTATACTTCATTATGTTATATTTAATACATGTATAATATTCAAATCACATTAAACATATGTGATGCCTCAAACATTTACTTCTTCCTTATTTTTGAAATATAAAATATATTGCTGTTATCTATATTTGTCTCCTTGATTATGTGACTTCTTTCAGGTTTTAATGCCTAGAAGTTCAATGTATTTATAAATTTGGAATATACCAGGCTTTCTCAATGGTTATAATTTTGAGATTACTACTTTTGTCTTTTACTTTTTTTAGCCATTTGGCATACAAATGTGGACAATCTGTGCTCATTATGTACATTTCTCTCCTTTTGTATACTTTCTCTTTTTTGTAAAACAAATTCTCTCTTGCTATGTTCCCCTAGAAGCTTTACACTGATTTTCTACTGACAACACAACTTTCAAAAATTACTTGATTGTTGCAGCTGTGTCATTCTGGATGATTTTCAGCCATGGAATTCTACTTTCTACTAAAAGACAATCTCTACTGCTGAATTTATCATGGTATGGAATTAAGGCAGAGTTCAAAAGATATATATAGGTTTAAGTATGTAAAAGATATAGACTTAAGTATGATTATTAATTAAAACTGTTCTATGTAATTAGATGTTTTATAATCTTCTAGCCCTCCCTAGCCCTAAGGTCTGTACCTGCCCACAGCTGCTTGCTCCCAAATAATCACACAAAGGCTTATATTAATTGCAGTTATATGGCTTAGGCTTACTACTTGCTAACTCTTATACTTTAATCCATATTTCTTTTTATGTGTAGTGACTTGGATTGGGATCTTTTCTCAGAGTAGCATTCTCATCCTGTTTCCTTTGCATCTTGATGTCTTGTGTTGCTCTGGTCTTCTGCTTCCCAGAATTCTCCTACTCTGGTGGCCCTACTTCTACTTCCTGTCTAGCTATTTGAACAATCAGTATTTTCATTAAACCAATATTTACAGTACAAAAGCATAGTCCCACAACAACTCTGTTTAAATGCATTATTTTAATGGCTTCTACTCATTGCTGTCCTTCTACATTTTTAAATGTTTTTTCAAGACTTTTGAGAATAGATTATTAATTTCTAACTTTTAAGCTTTTTCTTCTTTTATATTATTTTCTGTATTTTATCTATGTTTTTGTTTATTTACCACTTTGTTTAAAACTAAAAATTAAATTTTATATTTTATTTAATGTAATATTAAGCTGTTTTCCTTATTCAGTGAATGAGCCTTAATTAAAACATTGTTATTTGAATTGATATATTATAATCTAGATGGACAAAAAATGGTGGAGATCACAAGCAAAGTACTTTATTCAGTTTTGTTGGACAAATATTTTGTTCCTAAGTAGTTTGACAAATTAATTGATTATGTTTTATATTTAACATGCTTGTAGGTGATAGTGGAAATGGCAACAAAATTGTCTTTGCTATAAAAATAGATGGATTGGTGGGATGCTGAGATAATTTCTTTCATTATCTTTGTGAACAGAGGAGGACTTCCTGCTACTTATTTAGAATATTTTAACTCTCATCCTATAATTTGACCAATGAGTTAAATTATGTTCCATTTTAAAAACAGGTTTTAAAATGTCTTCTTTGATGTAAAAACCCTTGGAAGACAATTACCTTATATAGTACTGTTGAATACAATGAATGGTTCTTGAGTGAGGCTCTAAAACCAACCCTAATAGAGAGTTGGAATACATTTGTATATCATTACACTCTACATGAGCTTTTTCTGGAAAGTAATTCTTGTAGATTTTATTGATAACATTTGCTCACAATTTTCTTTGCCTCTTCAGACATCTTAGATATGTTGTGTTTTTTTAAAATCTACTAAAGTGATGTAATTAAATGTAATAGGATACCCAAAACAACAGGTTATTCTCAAGTTTTCTGTAAACTTTCTGCCTTTTTCCAGTACTGGTACAGGGACCCATAATCTGAACTGCATCAGTTTAGTCTTTATTTTCTTCTTTTTTTTTTTGTTTTGTGTAGTTATATAATTATTTTTTCTTGCATTTTCTGCTAATATTGGTCTCTTGAGTCTGTCTACTATTTGTAAAAGTGTCAGCATTTTCTGAATTTTTTAGTACTATTTCATATGTAGACTTCTGAAATTTCACACATGCTAATTTTTTCTTCCGTCATTCTGAGCCTTTTATAAATGAGTAGTTAAATACATTTTTGGTTTTTTTCTCCAAAACTGTTACTTTTCAGCTCTATTATTAGGATCTTATACACTACCAAGACATTGGGCTCTTTTTGTCTTCTCTCTGTAACTGTTATGTCTAGCTCAGACTTTTTTTTTAAGGGATGTTATTTCATTTCTCTCTACTTACCTTGGAAGAAACCCTTCTAATCATTTTATCCTCTTTTTCCCTATAGGAATTTTCTATAGTACATTTGTGTGCTCTATCAAACTACTTGTTCTGCCATTCTGAAAAATCTTCACAATTGATGTATATACCAGACTTCATTATTATTGTTTTCCTTTACAGTAATCTGACATATGCTACTAATGTTTTTTTTTTTAATGCTCATGCTCTTAATGTATGTATCTCTGTGTGTATTTGTGTGTGTGTGTGTATGATGTGTGTGGTGTTTGTGTGTTTGTGTGTGTGATTTATACTCACATATATTTAAGGTTACCAAGGGGACAAAGAAGAACTTAGTGTCCTACGTTATCATTCTTTACTGTACTCTCTTGCCATATCATGATGGTGGACAAACAAAGGCAATGCAATAGATTTTTTTTTTTAGTTTGGAGACTCTCCCTGACCAAGACTGAGCAAGAGCTGGGAACACAACAGACATTGACTGCAGCATATAGAGAAATCATAATTACACAAACTAGAAACTTTCTCTATACTTGCTAGTTTTCTTAGTGTCAGAACATGATATATAGGGGATGTAGGAGGGGACAGAACTATCAGTGGTCTTAGCCAGTGTCATAAATGCTATAATACTGAATGAACAGGTAAGATGGACCTACTGGTCCAATAGTGGCAAGACAATTTGGGGATAACTAACTGCTTTCTGTTTGAAGTTGAGGTATGTTCCACAGAAAAGTTTTTAAATATTTGATAATGTAATTTTCATTAAAAAAATGAATGATGGCTAGGGAGGTCTTAGGCCCTAGTGTAGAATGTGCTACTGTACTTTGCTAAATAGCAATACTGTCAAATTGCTTCTTTAATATTTGTGCTTATTCCCATAGACATGAGCTGCTTTTTGTCTTTGTCTGAGATACTGGTTTATATAGAGACTCATAACTATTTAAAATTCAGAGAATAAGTGACTTTAGCACTCAGCTATGGATGTAATATTTTTGTTCACTCTCCTACTCCCATGTATTAAGGACAACTCAGAAGAGAAAGTAAAAGAAACATGAGAGAGTCAGGTGAGAAAGATTGCTGTGGATTGTGGTCTTCATCTCATGACTTGGCTATTACATCCATGAGTACATAGGAGCTGTGGTTATCTATACATAACTGATACAAAATCAAGCTACCTAAAATTCAGGCATTGGTAGGATAAATGTTCTATACCACCTACTTTTTGCTATAGAGCTGTTGAAATGGATAGTTCTGGTATAAGACTCACTACTGTATAATGACTTTAGGCCCTTCATGAAAGGAGAAGCTTCTTACCCAATTAACTCTCTTTTTAATCACTTTTTTATTCATTCTCTGAGAATACTAGAGTATATACATTGTGTTTTAATAATTTAACCACCTCTCACCTTTCAATGCTATTGCATTATAGATTAAGTTTCAAAGATGAATTTTAGGAAATACACCAAACAATGTGTTAGTGAATTTCTTTTCTCTAGGACATTTATTGCATGGGGTGGGAATGAAATAAAGGGTTATTTCAAGTACATTTCCTTGGTGCTACTTATATCATATATAGTTTCTAAACAGTAACCAGTAGCTTTATCTTGGCTAAACTGAACATTAGTAGAAGGTTGTAATGTTGCCTTTTATTTATTTGTTAATCCAATATTTATGAACTAACTGCTCTGAATGTTTCTAGCTTATTTTTTCTCAGAAAACCTTGGAGATTCTATTTGGTATCCACATCTCTATGCCCTTCCATTTTTTTTTTTATCATACTCTCCCTCTTTGTTGTTTTCTATATATTTTGATGTCACATAATCTGCATGATTATTTTCCACGTCTCTTCTTCTTAGTGATCTAATATATTTTATATCTGCTAAAGATTTTAGCTTTTCTTTGGGTCACATTATTGAATTTCGGTTTTCAATGTGTTCTTTTTGTTCTGATACAGAAAATTCTTTGATACTTCTATCCTTGATGGAACTCTGAAATCACATTTCCTATTAATTATTTTCAGAGCTTAGAATTTCTTATAGATTCCTTTCCTATTGGTTCTAAAAATTTCTTATATGGCTCAGTGAGTCCCAGGAGATTGGCTGACTTGAATGTCTTTAGCTCTTTTCTATTTTAGTCTTAGGAACCATAGACTATTCACTCCACACAGGACAGAACAAGGCATAGTAAATGGGCTGAGACATTCAGAAGCTGGCATTTTATTTAAAAGCTAAACTGGAATGGACTTTGCTATGCTGAATATTGAATGTCTTCCTTGCTGGTATTCTAAATGGGTTTTGTAGCAATTGTATGTATAGCAAAATGTCCAATGCAGGTAAAGAGAGCAATAAATAGACAAAGTTAATGTAATTGACACTAATATCAAAATATTATCTTGTACAATGCATTGGAAATTTCAACTAGCTTTAATTTGTTTTTCCCTACATACATAGTGTTTTACAGAGTAGAAATTTAGAAAATAAGAGAAAAATTGACCTTTCATGAAAGGTATTTTTAAAAGTGTCCAGTAACAGTATATTCAGCTGTTGGCTTTTAATATTGTTTATTACGTTTGCTTATTCTTTGTGCCATGGTGTGGCACAGACATTTGGAAGTCACAGGCAGTTTTCAGGACATTTCTCTCTTCTACCTTATGTGTGTTAAGAATGAAATCCAGGCCATCATTTTTAGTGGCAAGTGCATTTGATTATCGAGTGGTTACTATTTAATGTGTGATTTTAGAATTCTGTGTTTTTATATCAAAATCTTAAATCTTTGATGTAAATTTTACATGGCTGAAGGGTCAGGTTAATAGAAATAAGAGATAAAAATGACAAATGACTGAGAACTTAGTTTGTTCAATATTTGAATTATATGAATTTGAGAAATAACTGTATCAGAGACCTATAAGTCAGCTATGGAATTAATAATCATTTTATTTTGACAAACTATGTGGGACATATTTGTCTATCACTTTCCAGACTTTGTTAAAATAAGAACTTTCAAAGTTTTCCCACCAATGGTGCACTGCCATCCTATATTTGCTGAAGAATTTAGTAAATTATCTGCTATTACTTTTATTTCCAGGTGTTTTTTTTGATATTTTAAATATGTGGTTGGATTAACAAATACTTTTCTAGGACAGTAGGCTATAATCTGGTGCCTTGGTTTTTATGGTAAACCTCTTGTTGTATGTTTGTTTTTGCCTTAGCCATGAAGAAAAAATAATACAGCTTGTATGCTTTATTTATGCGTACCTTTTGAGAGATATATTGAAGTTTTAGAAAGGGTCATCCTTTTCTTCCAGAGAGATTTCTAGCATGGAGACAGCTCTGTTAAGAGGAACTAATGATATATTGATTAATGGGAGTTGAGCTTGGGGTTATCATTTTTATTCTTTCCTCATTTACCATCTAATTCCGACACTTTTAGTCCTTTCGTATTGAATTTCTGCTTTGGAGCAAAATTCAGCCCTATAATAGTCATCTCTGTTCTATTTATCTGTCATAGATAAGCTGCAGACCCTGTTGGATCATGATCTTTGTCATCCATGGTAATCCCCAGAATGACCCAGCTCCAGCAATAGATAACCTCAACCATTATGGTGTAGCTTAAGAAATACCAAATTGCCTTTAAAAAAATGTAAGCCTTCCCCAAGCATAAATAAAAGTTTCTCTGAGATATACCAGCAGGCATGAGAATATGCCCGGTCAAAGCTCTAGTACAAATTGGGAGTTATTACAGTGACTGTGAAGAAACAGAATCTTAAAAAGCTCAGTATGTGAAAATTGATTACCTTACCCACTCTTCTATTTTTTTTCTGGGAAATGAGATATTTCTTTACTGTCACATAGATGATCTTTCACTATTCCTGCATTTTCTTGCTCCCAAACCCAAACATAACTGCATACTAACATTATATAATTATTAATTTTTCAACCTATTAAAATGGACTTATTAATATTTTAGCATTTTCCCCCAGCATTTTTGATGTCAGACTTATCTCCTCCTACATTTAAACAGCTGTCTCCAGTGGTATCTAATGCTGTCATCTTCTATCTACTGCTAGGTGTTTCATCATCAACCAGTATTCAACTTATGGATGATGACAGAAACTTTCAACTTTTGTAGATAACAAAATAGAAAAATGATAAAATGAAAAATGATAAAAGAAAATAATGAGTGAAGGAAGAGTGAATTCCTTTTATGCTGAAAACTTTCAGTAGCAGATTGTGGGTGTAGCATTGTAATTAAAAAAAATAATTTTGAAGTAAAAATAACCTGCAATACATTGACATTATTCATCTACTTGTGTAGAAATTCTTTAATTTTCTCCTGTGAGTATTCTTAAGAGGCAATTTGAAAGCAAACCAAATAGTATAAAATCTTAATTGAATAATATTAGCAGACATTGATTTCAGTTTGAAAAGATACTTTTACTTAAATCATGTTAGCCTTTTGCAAATCTATCTCTAACATAAAACATTTAAGGTAAGCAAAATTATAGAGAGAAAGACCTGAGGGAGTTTGTCATCTAATATTATCTTTAAACACTTTTATGTTAGCTAAAGTAGGCCCTCTGATGTTGATAAGGTAGACTGGTAATCTGTGTTTTACCTGGATAGACTCCTACTATGAACAAACAACCCTGCAACCCATGTGGCATGAAACATGAGGGAGGCTTCAGTGATGCCAAAAACATTGCCTTCCTAATCCAGTTTTAAAAGACATACTTGATGCAAGTAAGTCTGACAGCTCCAGGCTGTCATCAGCTTTATTGGTCTTAAACCTTTTTGTGCCTTGACATTGTCAGTAGAAGCTGCAGTATATGTCATCTACCAGCCTAAACTCACAGAGGGGAACTGGGTTACATATTGAAACTTGACCATTTATGTAGCCCAAGTATTTCTTAGTTTCTGTATTCTCTCCCTTCTCCAAGTGTTTCTGTTGTGGTTTGCACTCTTGATGAACCATTCACCACTACTAGCTGACAAGTTTTCTCATTAGCTTGATGATTTTTGTTAATGTCTATGAAATGCAACCCAAGCACCCCACCACAATGAGAATAGACTTCAAAGACAGTCTTGTGATTTAGCTGGCAGTCTGGTTACAGATAATCTGCTTTTAATCTGTGATACTATTTACTTATTTGAGGCTTGTTTTATATTAAAGTATGTGTTATGCACTGCATGGGTGTGTCTGTGTGTAGATATGTGAATGTGAGTACAAGTGTCTTTGTGAGCCAGAGGTGTTAACACGGGAATGTGAGCTACCCACATGAGTGTTGGGAGACCAACTCTAGTGTTCTGCAAGAGAAATTCATCTTCCACTTTGAGTCATTTCTTCACTGCTCCTGCTTTATTCTAATTAAAATTACAAGTCAGCATTTTAGGTCTTGGTACCAGTTCTACATCCAGAAACATGTGCTGTTAGGGGTTTGTTTTTTAGCTTAATTTTAAAACCAGCTCAATATATCTCTCATTCTTTCCTTCTGTACTCCTAATCAGCATGATAGCCACAGGCTTTCTGTAATGTCTGCAGAGATAGTCTTAGCAATCAGTTACTAAGCAATTTCAACCCAGGCAAAATATATTCTTCAGAAGTGAACCACATTGGCACTAAGCCTGTGTACTTTTCAGCGTCATTTGAATAAATGCATGTATGGAATCACAAATCTTTTATTAGCCTCACATTTCCATCTTGAAAGCATGCTTTACATTTTATTTTGAACTAAACTTGTAGACTTTAGTGGAGAGTGGTTTCTTGCTTAGAATGAACATATCAATAAATTCAAAAGAGCGTAGTATCCAGAAATGTGCATTCTGTCATGAAATATAGAATCTAAAACATATTTTAGGAATAGGAGGCTAGATTAGATGCACATTTTACTTATTGTCAATACTCCATAGCCCAGGATGATTTTCTTTGCTTGAGTTTTACTCATAATTTATTATAGTTATCGAATTCTCATTTTACTAACTAGTTGTTAAATATTTATTAAATATATATTAAATGTATAGTCTGAGATATACATTTATAATAGCAAATACGTGTTTCAATAAGGCACTACTCTACTAGGTAGTAGGAATTTAGCCAGTAAGGTGATGTTGTTTTATGAGGTAGCTAATGTTTAGGAAATGATTTTATGACATATGGCTTTTCTAGTCATAAATTTTGTTAACAAATAACACATGGGTATATATATCTGTGTATATATATATCCCCATGAATAAAGTGTCATGTTTATAAATCTTTGGTTGTAATTTTTAGCAGTTTCTTTTAAATCTCCATAGAAACTAAACCACATGTAGTTTGGGGTACTATTAGAGTCTTGGGAATCTTACTGATTTTTCAAGTAGCTGAAGTTACTTAAAAATTTCGCAACACCAGTATCAAGCTGTTTCTTTTGGCAGCACCTCACCGTAAGTGTCTCATTTGCACTGTTATCCCTTACAGACATGGAGGCAAATGATTTCTTCTTTGTTTCACCTTATTAGATAAGTAATAAACTTTAGAGATGAAAACAGCTCAGAAAAAGTGCACAATAAGCAACTGGTTAACAGGAACAGCAACCAAAGGTTTATAGCTCCTAGTCTGATTCCTTTTATACTATTATTCAACTCAGTACTGCATGAATTAGGATCAATCTGAAAAAAGGATATTTGTTTATTTTATTTTATGTGTTTGAATGTATGTTTGTGGACTACATATGTGCCTGGTTTTCTTGGAGGCCAGAAGATAACTTCAGATATCCTGGAACTGAAGTTATGACAGGTTGTGAGATTCTATGTGAGCACTTGGATATGAACCCAGTATGTAGAGGCAGTGCCCTTAACTGCTGAACCATTTCTTTCTCTCCCAATCTGAAATTTAAAGTGTTTCAAGCATGCAGAAGTCATTATTCCTCTTTCTAACCAAAAAGCTATTTCTAATTGACAACTGCTTGCAGAGGTAAAATGCTTCTTTCCAATGAGTCTCACTATTAACCACAACTAAGGTCAGGTTCAGTGTCTAGCAGGAGATGGCCAACACAAAACTCAGTGGTATTTTTGCAGAGCTTTTGCCCCATACTTCCTTGTTTGAACTTTTTCTCTGTATTCTTGACCTGTTGCTTGTATATTATATGGTTTCTGATTCCTTGTCTTTGTTAGTTAGTTGGTTCGTGTGAGTGTGTGTGTGTGTGTGTGTGTGTACATTTTTCTTACTTTTTTAGTTATTTATTATTTTAAATTCTGTTTTTTGTTTGTTTTCATGTGACAAAAAGGAAGACATGGGGTTAGCTGGGTATGAAGGTTGGGAGAACTGTGAGGCATTAAGGAACCATATCTGACTATATTTATGAATTGTATGTACTTTCAGTAAAACATGTATTAGAAAACAAACATTTTATTTCATGGGAGAAGCACTAAAAAAAGAATGCAGTAAAAGTTATATTTTTTTTCTGGGGAATACAATGTGCATATATGAAAGGGGAATGTTTCAATGATTCATACAAATGTAACATATTTCATAAGAACTTATTACTTATTTTGTTCCAGGCTATAGAAAGGACTGATAGGTAAGATATTACCACATCTGCCCTGCTTTGTGGAGCTTCATGGTCTTGCGATTTAAGAAAAATCTAACAAATTACCTAAAGTGCTTCTTGGAAGCTTATTTTTTTTCTTTATATTGCAAGCAAATACATTTCTAATATTTGTTTTTATTATTATTATTTGGCTGGACATGACTATAAAACAATGGAGTAAAATTGTTTTTCTTCTTTATATATCACTGCTGACCATTTCATGAAATCTGGCTAAATAATCTTATATTAATTCATAAAACTTTTGAAGGTCATATTTTAGAACAATCAAGAATTTTTTCTGTACATAAATACTTGACTATTCTAACCTATCTTACCTTTGTATAGTTATTATGTTTTGCATTTAAAATTTAAAATGCATTTAATTCTAAGGTCAAATTGTCAACTATTTTCTGAGATTTTTTTAATTAGTGAAAATAAATAAGTACCAGGAGTTTACCTGGGAATATTCGATATTAATGGGTCACTACATTCTTTTAGCAAAGGAAAAGTGAGTTAAAAGCTTCTAGGGAAAAGTTTTTATATGTCTTTAACTTAGAAATAAATGAGTTGGAACAACAAGATTACAATTTAGTGTCATATTAACATGCACATATTTTAAAATGGGTACAAATGTGATAGTTGCCTTCAAACAAACAAATATAATAAATTCCAGTTAAAAAAAATACTTAGCTATATTGAGTGTTAAACTTTCACCTCAGTAACTTTTCTTAAGATACATTTATTCTCCAATGACATGTATAAATTAATCTTAACTTGAAAAGTTTAGTACCTGTTTCTGCAGATATCAGTGGAGATTCCTTATTAATTAACATACAAATTTTTAATTAGACACAGTGAGTTGTTTAAATTAACCAGAACATGTTGTGAAAAGGCACATATATAATTACAAAACAAAACTACATTCCTTTGAGCTCAACTGACAGCTCAAATTGAAGTGTGATGGGAACCAGAAGAGGGTGAATTTGTACCTAATTGAAAGAAGAAGCACAATGTTGTGACATTTTGTGTTGTCTTCTCCATCCATAATACACTGAGTTCTGCTAAGTTCTCAATCAGGCTGCCAAACTCATTAACTAAGCTTTCTACCCTCAACAGTCTGAGTGATGCCTTCATGGTATGTACTTCCAGTTACTTATATAGAGATAAGTATTCTTATCTCTAATTCCTTTATAAGGAATGGAAGTGGGCCAAGCCTGCTTGAGATTTTGAGTTGCAGAAGTTTCAAATTGGTGGACCTATGTCGAATTGAGTTGTAAGATGAATACCGAAACTAATTTTTTTTAAAAAACCTTAATTGATCAATCTATTCCTATGCAAAGAAGTTACATTGGCATGTGAACAGTCTATTTGTATCATAAAATATTTTCAAGACATCCCTGTCACAAATAAAATAATGTGGTTAAAAAATACCTTAGATATTCCTTCAATTACAATTGGAAAATTATGGAATTCTAGACATATAATTTGTGCCTTACAGGGTTTCACTTCTAAAGTAATTCTTGTCATAAATATCATTATATTCTCTATAATTTTCTTGCAGCAAATAATTGAGTACTGATCATTATTATTACTATACATGCTGTCTAATACAAACTATATCAGCTATGCCTTTAAAACCTCAATAACAAAATAAAAATCTGAAAAGAATCTTGTAACTACATACAGAATTGTCCCTCAAAATTTGTAATAGTCATACCTGTAGCTGTGGATTTATCATTTTTCTCAAACAAAGTCAGAAAACTATGAATAAGGCAAATAGCCTAAGGGTTCACCACCCCACTAGAATCTTTCATTGTATGGAAAATGAAGAATTAAGGATCATCTTTGTTCCCTGCTTTAAAATATTGACTTTCTTTTCCAGAACTTAAAAACTTGAAGATGGGTGGGTAGAAGGATAAGAAGCAGCATGATGAAAATCTTCTGATTTTATTCTAGGCAATAAGCAGCAGAAATCCAGCAAGCCTGTGATTCAGGATTGTGGACAGTCTTACCTATAGCAACATAGACAATGTTTATTTAATGGCTGAAAGATAACTGTGCCTCCTTCTCTTTCCCTTGCTTTCTACTCACAGTTATGATGAGGGATTAGGATCTCCTTGGCAAAGCTAAAGCTTCCCATGACTGGGTTGCAATTTGTTGTTATTCTCAGAGTGTGAATACCTTTATAAAACAAAACGAAAAATACCCCCTGACCATTTTTCTTTCTACAGGTTGAATTTCCCAGTTCCTTCCCAATTTCTCTCTGTGGTCTGTTTTTGACAACACAGGAAGTTGGAATATATTTCTCCCAAGTTATTAATACATTAATCTGTCATCTAGAATATATATACCCTTAGAATACTGGTAGTTTACATACATGGATTTTACTTACAAAAAACAAATAGAAAGTGTGGGAGAATGTTTCAGATTAAATATGTAATAATGTAAGCCAACATTTACCTCCTTTCTCCCAACATATATTCCTCAATTTTATTAAAACTTCAAGCCCTAATTATACAGTGTTTATATATTTAGGAGGAAAATTATTAGAAAACTGAATTGTTCTCATCCTTTCTTCCCTCTTTCCTTTACCTCCTTTTGCCACTACCCTCTTTTTGTTCATTCATTCATGCATTTGTTTATTCTGTAACAAATCAAAAAGCATTTTCTTATTACTAAGAGACCAGGAGTGGAAAACTCAGTATAAATATATAAATTTATAGAAAACTTGAAATTTTATTACATTTCCTTAATTCATCTCTTTTTAAACTATAGAGTGAAAATGGCCCCATTTGTTTCTAGCTCACAGCAGTATGGCTTCCTGGTATTTTTTTCAATCAAAGGGATTAGCCAGGCCACATAATTTTGGATTCAGGAGATTTGCGTTTTTCTGCCACTTTTGTAACTCATCAAACACCAAGACTTGTTCTCTTCTGGAAAGTATAATCACTGCTCTACTTAGTAAATGGCTGTGAGAAAAATAGGAAGCTCATTCAACTCTCTGGCTTGTGTTTATTTGGTTGAGTGTAGCCACTAAGTTAAAAACAGCAAATAGTGATACTGTGACTAGCAGACTTAGAAGCTTATAAAGTTCATATGGACTAAATGCTGCAAAGAACCAGCATTGCCAAGCTTATTTCTCAACAGTCTTCCATTTAACATGTTAAACATTAAGTCCAAAGGATTAGGATCTGACCTCAAAGAATTCTCTTGGTCAGGTGGGTCTGGAGCCAGAACTTGTCTCTTAGTATTGACTCTTAAGTCTTTTACACTAATCCATGAGAGCTGTATTTTCTTTTGGATTACACAACAAAGAAAATAAACTTCCAGAATAGTATTTCTCTCACTGTAAGAAGTGGACCCACATTCATTCTGTAAGAACTCATATTAAGTCAGTTGGATAATTAGAGCAGAGTGAGATTCGACATATTTATTTTTTTAATTATATAGCAGATGCACCTGCTTAGTAGGAGCCATGAGTGCATGACCATGAGAGAATCACAAAGCCTACCCAGAAGAAAGCACAATACCAAGAAGGACAGGCAACAGAAAAATCAGCAACCTTACATTATCTCTAAAACAGTGGGGACAAGACATAGGAAGAACTGTGGTATTGACTCAGACCATGGAAAGATGAATAGCAATCTTGGTGAGTAAATCTAGGGCAATTTTCCAGGGAGAAAGAGGAAGCAAAGATAAAGAGACCACATCAGGCTACAGCATCACATCCATGCAGCTGAAGATCCTTATGTTAGTGCACTAAAACTCCAAGAAATACTATAGGTATTCTCCCATTTATGGTTCCTAGATTTTATGTAGATATATAAGATCATATATGTTTATGTTTTAGGTAGGGATTTTATTGAGATAAAACACCATGGCATAAAGCAGCTTGAGCAGGTATGGTGGTTTGCATGAGAATGGCCCTTATAGGCTCATACATTTGCATTCTTTGTCATACTTTGGTGGAACTATTTGGGAAGGATGAGGGCTGTTGCTTTGTTGGAATGGGTGTGTCACTGGGTGGTGGATGACTTTTTAAGACTTTTGCCATTCCCGGAGTGTTCTGCTTCCTATTTGAGGTTTAAGATATGAATTCACAGATGTTACTGCTGCTATGCTTTTATTCTACCACATATACTCTAAGCTCTCAAAAAGGAAGCCCTATTAAGTCTTTTTTTTTTTTATAATAATGTCCTTGGTCATGATATTTTACCACAGCAGTAGAAAAGTAATACAGGGTCAAAGAATTTATTTCAGCTTACACATCTACATTATAGTCCAACATTGAAAAAAGTCAGGGCAGAAATTCTGGGAGGCAGGATCTCAATCAGAGACCATGAAAGACTGTTTCATACTTGCTTGCTTTGTATGGGTTGCTCAGCCTGCTTTCTTATAGCATCCAAGACCAAAAATCAAGGTTAACACTGCCACTAGAATGTTGGGCCATCCCATTTCAATAATCACTCAAGAAAAGCAACTACCCAAGCCTTGTCTACAGGCTGAATTGGTGGGGGCATTTTCTCAATGGAGGCTCTCTCTTCTGAAATGACCCTATCCAATGTCAAGTTGACTTGAAACTAGCCCTTTGAGTACATGACAGTTAATACTTAAGCCTTATGATTTGATCACCACCATTAATTACTATGAGAACTCTCACCAAAAATTTGAATTTAATTATTTAATTATATTTTATAGTTACATAAAATATAATTAAAGTGTTCATTGTTCAAAGGAATTTGACAATGTAAGAATCCAATTATTTTTATTGGTAAGACATATTTATTTAAACAATCCGTATATTCTTTTTGGAGTGAAAAGAAAAAGATTGTCTTTACATATGTTATGTCCTGAGTATAAATCAAGTATAACCCCAGCATTGAAAATTGGATAGTAAAGAACCTTTTGGGAAATGACACAGGGAACAGTGGTACCTCCTAATGCTGCACTGCACTGGGTTCTTTGTCTACCACTGTAGAGAAGATTATACAGAGCAATTTTCTGTCATTACTTAAATGAATATTCACTTCCAATATTAGATAAAGTGGCTCCCAGGAGTTAGCAGCCTAAGGAAAGGGAACAGACTTCTGAAAATTAATGACCTCTTTGTTTAGCATGAAGGTAACTTGAAAGCAAAACTGTGACATAAAGCCAGCATTTTTAAGATTTTCAAGGAGGAGGAAAAACAGTAAACATTACTAAAAGCAGAGCTGCATCTGCTCTTTATTTTTTCTATTTGAGTATTTTCTCCCCACCAATGAGGGAGGATGTTGCAAATATGTTTTCCTTCTTAGAAAAGATTTTTTAAACTGGCAAGAGGTAGAAGCACTTATAATAGGAAGGACGATTTATTGTTTCCAAAACAGGTGAGAGTCCTGAAGTATGCGCTCATATGGTCTTTAAAAAAAATTTCCAATTAATAATGGCTAGATAAATTTATATAAGTGATGTTTAGTACAATGTCTATGTTCTGTGTTGTCATAGAAACTTGATTGAGATGGATTCCAAAATTGGACAGTTTCAAATATGGACTTAGGGTAGTTGATAACATGCAAACAACATATGGTATAGATTTTAAAAAGTGATAAATTGTCAAAAGGGTGTCATTTTGAGCATAAATTCAGACTGAACATTCTATCAGTTTCTATCTCAATTGGATATCTCAAAACAACATTGATCCATGTTCTTGTTTTACTCTGCTCTATTTCTGGGTGTGTTTCGCAAGCCCTTTATTATCACAGATACCTTCTGAAGAGGTCAGTAGAGGTATAGAAACCTGTAGGCAGCAGTGTAGATGTGTTCCCCACAGGAAGCAAGATGCTACATCACAGCTCTTCATTGGAGGAAGCAGAAGTATCTTGTCCATTCAAAGCCCTTCAGCCTATGTTGTTAAGAAACCATCTTCACAATTCTTTGCCTTTCCCATGAAGCTTAATTTCTCTGATTCAAGGTACATAATGGCCAATTTTACATAGTTCCAATAGGAGGGCCTGGGCTACTGCTGGGAATACATTCTTTTATATAGAATTATGATAAAAGAAAAAGACAAAGATAGTCACAGTATTTCCCAAGGACACTGAGAGTGTTCCAGTGCTCTAAGGATGCTAAGCAAGAAGTGACTGTCAGTAAACCCTAAAACTATTGAGTTATAGGAGTCCAGATTGGGATCTCTGCTATGGTCTAGTAGCAGAGAGTTAAGATGACTTCTCATTCTAGAAGCCGTCTATGCTTAGACAGCTTACACTTTCCTTTATTTTATTTGATTAAAGGTTCCTAAGGTTGCTTCAGCACACAGACCTGGGAAGGTGGTTTAATTTCACCTTTGAATTAGAAAAGTTTATGCTTTGCTAATTGTGAGACTTATTATGTTTTTTTGACCCTTTTCTGTCACTAGCTCTGGGTTTACAAAATGATGATTTAAGAAACACACCTGTGTTTTTACTATGGTAAAGTGAGGCAGGGTCTAGGAGGATTTTCTGGAGTGCTACAACATCTTTGATCTAGACTCTATATTCACACACTCTTGTAAGAAATTCTCTGACATCATGTGGTTTAGAAACACAAGGTGGTGGGGATTAGTAGGTAGAAGGCATGTAAGTAGTTTAAATTGTATGTAAATTAAAAATACAACTAAAACACCAGTCGCTATCCTGATTTCCCCAGTTTGGTCTATGTCTCAACTTTTGCAATGCACTCAGTGGAAACTTTTAATCAGTTATGAGGAGTGAAAGAAGAGGAAATGACTCCCTACCAAGTGTGAAGCACATTTTTCCTGGTGCTGAATTTTATCCTGGAATGAATTTTTATGACCGTATTATGAACCTCTGAAAATAGAGTTTAGCGGAGTGCTGAAACTGTCTTAAATATATTTTACAGGCAAATGTGATCTTGGAATGATTTCTGTGAAGGTAAAGATATTAATTTTATGCAATCCATATGTATGTGTGTTTTAAAACATTTGAAGAGACTCTTATTTTCAACACAAGCGTGTAATCAAAGGGAGAACAGAATGATTTGAAGAATTTTTGAAGAAATTTCACATGCTGTCTGTCAAAGGAACTGCATAATTCATCTTATTCTAATACTCTGATGCATTTAGTGCCTTACATTCTAAGCACCAGGGGAGATGGATCCGTCTGGGATAATTTCAGATTTTTTAGAGATGTCCATTTCTTATTTGGTGCGAATTTTCAGTAAGCGTACAAAAAGTCTTTTCCCCATTTAGAAATATGTGGGCCTAAATCCAACAATTTATGTAAAAATTTAGAAACAAATGCTTTTTTAATTTAAACAATATTATCTTTATTGAGGAATATTTGAAAGATAATAGAAAGTTATGATTTGTGTGTACTGACTTTAAGTGCAGTAGTCTCATATCACAGACATATTCTTATAGTAAGATTTGACTAAACTTCTAAGACAAACCATACCTCTCTCAAAAATATCACATTCTCTCCCTTATAGGTTGTTTTTGGCAAATTTCACTTTAACGCTATGAAGAAAAGCTTCACAGATTTCTTTTAAGTTTTATCTGTTGCTCTTGAGATGAGAAATAAAACCAAAAAAAAATGGTTGGAAAAATTATAGCCAATGTTTGTAGAAAGTCTTAAAGTTCATTTTGAAAATTTCTGATTTTGAAATGCAAAGGAAAAGAGTTGAGAATGGGGTGGGGAAGAATGACAGGAAGAGAGAGGAGATGGGTAACCCAAGAATGAAGAATGTGTACTTGCATACAAGCTCTTTGGGAAAAGTAAAATAGACTTATATTTCTTACAATTTTTACTTATCTGATCATTTTATTACTTTTCTACAAGTTCACCATGATTAAGTTATATATAAACTAAAAGTCTAGATGGTAAGGGTTTCCGTTCATGTATCTATGTCTGTGTGTGTGTGTGCGCACGCGTGTGCGTGCATGCATGCTGCTGCACACGTGTTCTCGCAGATGTGCATGCATGTGTGCACATGAGCAGGTGCATGCCAGACAACAACCTCCTGTGTTACTTCTCAAGAGGTAACTGTCTTGTTTTCTTGAGTCAGGATCTCTCTCTGGCTCTAAGCTCCTTATACTTGTCCAGTGTGTCCTGGGATTCCTCCCATTTCTTCCTAGAACTGAGATTAGGAAGACACCATCAAATGTAGTAGTTTTTTATGAGTTTCAGGGGTGGTGGTGGTCAAAAACTCAACTCCTCACACTTGCAAGACAAGGACTCTGGCAGCTGAGCTATCTTTCAAGCCTGAGATTCTTTTAGACAGATGTCTTTTGAAGCCTGATTACATGAAATTGCCCTCATCACACCACACTATTTCACACTGTTTTGGTCTTATTCTAGACAATACACTGGTGTGGTTTATGAAGCCTTCTTTCAAAACAATACCAAGAGTACACAATGTCGGAAGCCTGTAATTCAGCTATAGAAAAGAAGTTATTAATGACTGTGAAGTAAAGAATTAGTAATTTTATATAATGGCATCAAGTATTATTTAAAATAGGATATATTCTGAGTAGTTCTGTGGAAACGTATGGGTACCTACCTGTGGGCTTATTTAGGCCAAGTGTGATCTATTCTCAAATTAGCAACAATAGAGAGCTCTTACTTTGGGACATCTTACTTTGGAAACTAATGGGTTGTTTTCTTATCCCTGAAGAACAAGAGAAGCTTAGTGATTTGCTAAGCGATGCTCAGGTAGTGGTTGTAAGTTATCCTCCAAGACTCATGACTTTGCTAGTCCTGAGTAGTTGGCTGGGATCTAGTACTAGACATGATTTCCATCTTGTTGAGCAGATCTTAAATGCAATTTGAGAGTTCTTGGTTACTGTCAGAGTATGCTTGCCCACCATTAGGGCTGTCATGCAGTGCTGCTGTCCAATGTTGTGGTTCAAAGGTGTCACAGCTGGTAGGATTGTTGGTTCCTTTTCTTCCTTAGGAGCCTGCTTGGCACTCAGAAGAGCATACCAATTGTTTTTATAGTACCAAATGGTCAGCCCTGAAAACATGCATACACGTAACGTTTTACAGACTGAGAAGGTTGTACTTATGTATTTAGGAATATTTATGTTGGCATGTAATGATTAATTAAAATAAAGCCATGATATTAAAAGAGAAAAAGGAGAATTGGATGAATGAGTTTGATGGAAGGGAAAGAAGGGGGTTATGTAATTTTATTAACCTCAAAAATAAAAGAAAATTTAAAAACCCACAAAGAATTGGATTACAGATCTATATAGTTTCTCATTGTGATAACTTATGCGCCTTCAGAGTAATTGTGTTTATAGAGTCACTCCTTTCTAGGGCAATTGAATCAGTAAAATATGTTAACATTGAAATATTCTGAATTGTTTCCTCTCCCATGCTAAACACTTGAGTCTTGTGTGAAGCTGACATATCCCTGTAGTATAAGAACATGGGCATTTTGCCCTTTACAAAAAAGCACTGAAAGAAATCTAAAAATATCTTCACACCTCTGCTTGTGCTTTGCTTTGGGAGAAAAGTGACACTATGCAAAATACCACTAGGAAGAAAAGAAATGCTGTTGTGGCTAAGAATAAGTGATCTTTAAAGTAACTGCCTAGCTTGTACTGTTTTAGGTATTATATGATTTTCCCCATATCAGACTTACCTGTTGTAAACTTGTAGTTCAGTAGGTCAAGCTAGCTTTGACAGGGTTCTCTCTAATATATGGGTGGGCAGTGAATCTTCAGCAGCCTTCTGGCCCCTTCATATGAAAGGCTGATACAAGAATTCAGTTTGATGATAGAGACTGGGTATCTGCTGTGGCTTATGGAAGTTGCTTACTAATTTATGTTTCTGTTGCTATCAAATGCATCATTATCATGTATCTGGTCAGGCAGTAGGCTGGTGTCCTTTTGTTGTGGTGAGTATGAACACAGACTGTTTGCTTCTTTTTTTTTTCTTCCTTCTTTATTTTGTATTTATCAAAAAAAAACACAGTAAAAAGAATTTAAAATGTGGAAGAGTTAACAATAACTATACAGAGGATAAGAATGATAGGCATGGCTTATCAAGGGAAGAAATACAAATAAGATTGCTACACCTATTTTTTCTTTGTGTTCATCTTTCCCTCTGAATTTTTTTTTTCATGTTGGGTGCTTAGGAAATCTTTTGATACCTGATTCCTAAACTAATAGGGCTAGGGCCTTTGTGGCTAGAATTCCAAATCAGTACTGCTTTCACCAGGCCAGTCACTACTCTAGGTTATGGCTGCACTGTAAAAAAATCAAATGCTTATTTATGTAAAAAGAATAGTTGCTGCTTTTAACATGACATTAATAATAAAATTTTATTCAAATCAATATAAGATCATTAATTTAGGTCAGTACAAGCAAATTAAGATGAGGAACAAGAAAAAAAATGACCTTATAACTTCTTATTCTGTCTAGGACAATTAGCGTTAAGAGAGAGCCTCTCACGAGTGACTTTCTCTCGTCTTGAATGTTACACAGTAAAGCAGAATGCTCCCATGTCAAAGATCAACATGACTACAATCTGTAGACTCTTCAGTTGCAAGAAATAGACTAATCAGTTTCTGATATAGTAGACAGCATTCTCAAAAATCTCTAAGCTATTACCTTCTTTGAGCACAAATCATCCTGTTTACGAGTAGGGTGAAGAGAAGATGAGTCACAGTGTGGTGTAATTTCCTCTAAAATACAGACAATACATGACAAATAACTCAGACTCCTCCATTAGTGTGTGGTAGAAAGGGATCATGAGGCAGGGGTGACTTCTTGCAAGTCATTAAAACTAATCATCTTGTTCACCAAAGATTTGCAGGGTGATTGTAGTGTAACAATCTCCAAGCTAATTCAAAACAGTGATTTCCTGAAGACAAATATACTTTCAATACTGACAGCCCCAAACTGACATATTTTATATCTAATTGTATAATAATGCTAAATTACTTAATTATCAATTTATAGTATCAATAGAGAAGCTGTTCAGATTGGAGATGAAAATGTTATGTGTGATTTTGTGATGCTGAAAATATTTCAATATTTTATGGCATGCATTTTTACATCAGAATTGTAAAAAATCCTTTGGATTTTAGATGTATTCTTTATTTCTCTTCTTCAAATATTCCTTTAAATGTGAAGTGTCATTTTCTTTCTTAGTCTGCATCTGTGTGTACTCCTGTCCTTCCCCAGGCCAAATAATGAGACTTGCTACTAGACATGGGTAATGAGGGGTAGGGATTTTGTGGTTTGAAACAGGCTCCCTATGGAATTTCTTTGAACTACCGAAACCCCACTACTTTCTGTGTCTTTCTTGTTTTTACCAGTTTAGCCCAAACGTTGCCTTTCAGTGAAACTCCGCGTTCAAAGCAAAACATAAAATTGTATTAGTTTAAAGGACTCATTAATTTTCTTTGTACTCAAATCCCCCACATTAACAAGTGCAATGTGCTGATTCTGTATTCAAACTTATTTCATTTTAGCTGCTATTAACTTCAAAGGAAACCTGAGAAAAGAATGTAAAAGAATTAAATTCTTGTGTTGAAAAATTAATACTTTACTGACAACTGACCCACTTTTTAGTTTCTTCTGTTTTATGAAATTTTAAAGTTCTTCTGTTTGTAAGACAAAGCTATGGTTAATCTCATCCCAAAGCATTTCACCTTTAAAGATTAAACTGTCTATCCTATTCATCAATATTGGTGTGTGTATTCTTACAGTAGAATGATTTTAATATTCCCTGGAAATCTGACCATTCAGCAGTAGTTCCTATTCTAGAATCATAAACGTTTTGTTGTTTTGACCAAGACAAATACCAAACCAGCTGAAAGAAAGCATAGTTCCTAGGTAATGACAAAGAGCTTCCCATTTGATACTCAAAAATTTAAATGCTGAGAAGAGGCAGGTTTGACAAATAAGCTCATCTTAACAAAGTTTACATCAGTTTCTCAGGATGTCTTGCTTTCTCATGAGTACAGAGTAAATATCTTTCCTGTACACATTTTAGAACAGCTCTTTGTTTTTTTTTTTTTTTTCTCTTTTCTGATGTTAGGAATCAATCCCAGGAACTCAAGCACATAAACAAAACTTTCTATCCCCTTTCTCCGGCTTTGTCCACAATCTTTGTTTGTCTTTTTAAATTTCCTTATTTAGTTTGCAGTATTTGAACAAAGCACATGTAAACACACATTCTAATTTTCTTGTTTTCTTCTATTATTACTTCTCATGTTGCTCAAAGATAAATTGTATTTCAAAACTGTGCATGTACAAACATTTTAACTAAAAACTCACACCTCTCTCCTAAGTCTGAGTGTTTGGGGAATTATTTTTGGTGTGTCTTTGTGTTGTGCATTCTGAAAATTTTGTATCTTCAGTATTTTTCTATGTTAATACAACTAAAGCAAACATGTGGTCTGCTAAGATGTGGAGACAGTGTTCTGAGCAGTTCCATTTATTTGCATCAATAATGTGGTCTATTTGTACCAGGCAGTCATTCATTCAAATCTTGTGGAATTATATGTTACTTGGAGTTTTATTCTATCTCTTGCCTATCTATGCAGACATTCTCTTAGACGCTGATATAGATGATAAAGTTAGAGTCCATGAAAAACTTTACAGGTATAATATCCAAAGATGGTGCATGAAAGTAACCTACATCAGCACCAGAGTCTGGGCAAGTAAGCTGTTTAGTATATGAGATGAAGATGAGCGTTTAGTTTCTGTTGATGGCAAAAGGAAGTATTTAGACAAAAATGATGGTTTTCTATTGAACTGGCAGCTTTTTGTTCCAAGATCCAATATTCCAATAGCAGCCCATTCTCTGGAGCTTCAAGAAAAAAAAAATCTTTCAACATTAAAATTTTAGCTTTTTTAATTTAGAAAAAAGTAGACAGTTTTGACTGGAGGAGTTAAATTGTATCTCTTATCAAGAAACATTTTTTTTAAATTTTTTTGATCAAGCAATAATTGATCATCAGTAAAATGTTCACATACATAAAGTAGTATATAATAGCTGGTCACCCCAGAAAATGTTTCTTTCATTTTGTCTGAATTAATATATAACTTAGAAGGATAAATATATGTAGGATATATACTAATTTCTACCATTGAGTGTAGTCTTTGGTCTGTGTCTTATAGCTACATGATCCCAGACAAATTCATTTCCTTTCTTTCTTGATTTCTTTGTGTGTAGGTGTGATGCACATGTAGCCAAACACAATGGCAGTTGGCATCACAGTGTCTTCCATGTAAATGATCATTTCTTATCTTCTCTTTTCAATAGCACTATAGAATTGACAGCTTTCTTCATTTCTGCATGACTACCTAAGTCTTGATTTGTGAACTTTAAATATGATGTTCTGTGGGGCTGTAACACAGTAAGAGCTCTTTCTGTGAAGAATTGATTTTAGTAATACAAGCTCTATCCAGGCTCAAGTTTTCATTATGTTGCATTATAGGCAGACCTTGGTTTTTTAACTTTTATATTTCTTGCTGAATGCTCCAGCAATCTGGATAACATTTTATGACCTTGAAGCCTTAGGAAGGATTTGTAGGAACGTTACCTAGTCAGGTTTCCAGCTGTATGTTAAAGGAATTGATGTGTGCTGGGCAATATGAATTCAGGAGCAGTTAAGTGGTCGCTGTTGTTGTGTTCTCACATTTTCATCACACCATTTAATATTATTTGCCTTTTAGTAACACTTGTCTGTTCCTAATATTTGAGAACAGCTAGGTTTCCAAAGAGATAAGATTTCCTTTTTCAAGATTCTCAAGGACATAATAATTCTGTAGGTTAGTAGAACTACTGAGACCATCACTGGAGCCTCTTAGAATTTTTAAAATAATTTGAAAAGTTTTCTCCAAAGCATTAGAAAATGTGTTATATTCATATTCACTAAAGTCAAACTAATTCATCCCCCTAAAACACAAATGTTTTCCCAGTGACTTTGATCTTTTTGTTCCTATTGCTCAGTATTTTCTAACTTACCATTTTAATAATTCATAAAAAATTGGAATAAAGACTTAAGTTAAGAGGACTCTAAACCTTTCTATAAGACACTTAGCCAAGGAAGAATTTCATACTGCTATCATACTAGGACTTATCAAAATTTGGTAAGTCCATTACATGAACACAATGATAAGAATCAGTAGAAGGCAGATGCCTCAGATTATACCATGTAATATCCAAAGTCTGATGCTCCTTTCATGTTACCAGCGGATCTGTGGGAAAGTAGAAGAATGTTTCTTCTATTTCACATTCCAAAGAAGCAATGGCAGATAAAATTGTATATCTTAGAACAGCACCTCACCAGTGTGTGCAGGAGGTATTTGCTTTTCATTTCAGGAACAGATTTTTGACTTATTTCCTCTATTCTTCTATCAGAAATAATTCCAGAATATGTTACATGGGGGTTGTAGCTAAAATCTAATTATTAGTGCAAAGCAAAAGATATCATTTCCTAAACAGTGAGAGAGAATGGATTGGCAGGAAATAATGGAGAAACTATGCTTAGCTATGTTAAGGATGATGAGTTTATATAAATTGTTGTGGGATATTTGTAAGCTGTGTGAAGGTGTATTGCCATGATTGTTGTAATAAAAAGCTAAATGGCCAATAGCTAGACAAGAGATATAGATGAGACTTCTTGGCAGAAAGAACTCTGGGAAAAGAAAGGTGGAATTGCAAGAGAGAGACAGAGACAGAGAGGGAACAGGAGGTGCAGAATGGAAGAAAGGCACATGGCAGAACATAGATTAATATAATATATAATATATATTGATGTAATTAATATAAATGGGTTAATTTAAGTTATAAGAGTGATTTAGGAAGAAGCCCAAGCTATAGGTTGGGCTTTCATAATTAATAAAATGTCTCTGTGTCCTTATTTGGCAGATTGCAGGTAGGACAGGGGAAGATTCATTACAATAGAATACATGGGATGCCTCAAGGATCTTACCTTCAAAGATGAGTTGCTGAGTAGGACAGTCCTTGGCATAGGCTTGAAAGGGAACAAATGAGTCAAGTTATGATGTACTGAATTGCACTTTGTATGGAATGCCATCCAGGTAGACACATTTAGAAATCGTTGTAATTTGGAGATTTAAACGATAGAAAAGTAGTCTAATTTACCAGAAGGGAGCATGAAACCGAACATCAAAGCTTAAGTAGCAAACAAGGGCTCATGTGGAAATGAATTATAAACACTGAGATTGAAGAATCACAATTGCAGAATGCTGTCCTTGAAGCCAGGGAAATTACCTGATTTTTTTTAAGATTTATTTTTAATTTATGTGTATATATTGCTGTACATGTGCCACACCTGTTCAGGCACCCTCCCGAAACATCAGATCCTTTTTAATTAGAGTGAATAGGCAGTTGTGAGGTACCCAAAGTGGGTGCTGGGGACTGAACATGGCTTCTCTAGAATAACAGCTCTTGGTTGCCAATTACCACGTACTTCACATATTTACCTATGAAATAAAAATTAAATTAAAATGTGAAGAGTAAATTACCCAGTGGATTAATCAAAGAATAAATGGATGGTGATAATTACACATTTACAAAAGAAACATGAAGAGGGATGAAGATAGAATTATGATGTCAGCAACTCTAAGAAGGAATTTTAGAATATATATTTTTATTATAAGAGAGGCTATTCATATGTATTTTGTGTGACCTTGTAAGATAGAAGGGCTGTGAATGAGCTTAGGGGTTGTAGGGATTTAAGAATAAGAAAATGGCTGTGAGATAGCATGATGTTACAGAGAGGGAGGGCAACACCAAGAGAGAGTCAGCCTGAGGCCATATGGACAGGATGAAACACCTAACTCTGAGAGACAAAGTGACTTGAGAGGGAGAAATCACTGAGAGAAGACAAAAACCTGTGCTATTGCAATGGGGGAAAATGGAGAAACTACAGGCTCTTGTTTGTTTGTTTTTCTTTTTTTATTATTATTATGAATAAAGAAGTCACATTTTATCCTTGTATACCCTTACTCAAGGTCCCTTCCCCCTCCCACCACATCAGGTCATTCTCTCTTCTCCACATCTCCCCATTCCCCCATGGGCAGGTGATCACAAGGTCCCACAGTCACAATATTGCTTAGTTCAGCCTCTACTCCTGCTAAATCCGGTTTTCTCCCCCCAAAATCAAGACTGAGTCTGATGTTCTTTTAGGGAGAATGGGATCCAAGGAGTCAATCAAAAGTGTTTCTGCTCTGAAGCTGTTCAGTGGATGTGGTTTGCAGCTTGGGCATGCTTTGCTAATTTTTGTTGTTATTGTTTAGAGTCCACTAATGAGTGAGTACATCCCCTGCTTATCTTTCTGGTTTGTAATACCTCACGCAGGAAGGTATTCTCCAAATCCATCCATTTGCATGCAAATTCTAGGATATCATTTTTTGTTTTACTGATTACACAATGTACTCCATTGTGTAGATGTACCATAGTTTGTTAATGCATTTCAGTTGAGGGGCATCTAGGTTGTTTCCAGGTTCTTGCTATTATGAGTAATGCTGCTATGAGCATAGTTGAGCTAATACCTTTGGTATGTGAATGTGCTTCTTTAGGGTATACACCCAGAAGTGGTATTGCTGGGTCCTTGGGGAGACTGATTCTTATTTTTCTGAGAAACCGCCATATTGCATTCCAAAGTGGCTGAACAAGCTTACACTCTCACCAACAATGGAGGAGTGTTCCCCTTGCTCCGCATCCTCTCCAACATAGGCTGTCATCTGTGCCTTTTATCTTAGCCAATCTAACAGGTGTTAGGTGGTATCTCAAAGATGTTTTGATTTGCATTTCTCTGATGGCTAATGATGAAGAGCATTTTTTCAGGTGCCTTTCAGCCATTCGTAGTTCCTCTGCTGAGAATTCCCTTTTTAAATCTGTACCCCATTTTTTGATAGGGTTATTCAGGATTTTGGGCTCTAAATTCTTGAGCTCTTTATATATCTTAGAGATCAGTCTTCTATCACTTGTAGGGTTGGTGAAAATCTTTTCCCATTCTGTAGGCTGGCGTTTTGTCCTATTGACAGTGTCCTTGGCTTTGCAGAAGCTTCCCAGCTTCAGGAGATCCCACTTATTGATTGTTGGTCTTAGTGCCTGTGCCACTGGTGTTATATTTA
>PVIH01001755.1:11897-31399 GCA_004025045.1 Sigmodon hispidus | reverse complement strand
AGACAGGCTTGAATCTACTTGCATTTTTCTACACACTACCATCCAGTTATGCCAACACCATTTGTTAAAGATACTATCTTTTTTCCATTGAATATTTTGGACCTCTTTGTCAAAGATCATGTGTTCATAGGTTTTTGGGTTAATGTTGGAATCTTCAATTCAATTCCATTGATCCACATGTCTGTTTTTATGCCAGTACCAGGCTGTTTTTATTACTGTAGCTCTATAGTATAGCTTGAAGTCAGGGATGGTGATGCCTCCTGAGGTTCTTTTGTTGAGCAAAATTGTTTTGGCAATCCTGGCTTTCCTATTATTCCAAATGAAATTGAGCATTGTTCTTTCAAGGTCTGAAAATATTGTGCTGGGATTTTGATGGGAAGTGCATTGAATCTGTAGATTGCTTTTGGTAGAATTGCCATTTTACTATGTTGATCCTACCTATTCAGAAACATGAGAAATCTTTTCATTTTCTGATATCCTCTTCAATTTCTTTCTTCAGTGATTAAAAACTTTTGTCAAATAGATCTCTTACTTCTTTGGTTATAGTTACTCCAAGGTATTTAATACTATTTGCAACTATTATAAAGGATGATGTTTCCCTTATTTCTTTTTCAGCCCTTTTATCTTTAGTGTATAGAAGGGCTACTGATTTCTTTGAGTTAATCTTGTATCCTGCTGCATTGCTAAATGTGTTTATCTTTTTTTCTTCTTCTTAATTAGAAAAAATAAATAGAAAGTTTTTGATTGGATAAGCAAGTAAGTTTGGCAGAAAGTTGAACAGCTGTTCTGGAAAATAGGAAAAAATATGAAATGACAGCAAAGAAAAGGGTCTAATGACTTTAGAGAGGGTAGATGAGGACCAAAGAGAAAAAAGGACAGGGGACCTATGGCGATCAGCTCTGTGCTGAGATATGCTGAGTAGCAATGGTTAGACCATGGACCTGCCAAGGCTGGCAGCCTGAATCATCCAGGTTGAAGGGCCTCCAACTTCTCATACAGAGGATAGAGATCAATTCTAAGAATTTGTCCCAGATGGTAATTTCCTGATGTTAAAAGCTCTTTGATCCCAGGTACAATTTTGAAAAGTCCTGAAATAATAAAACCCTTCAGCAAGGGAGGAAATAAGGAAATTATTTCTACCAACAAATGGGTAACACCTCCCTAACATATCCATTAACTAATTAGATACAATTTCCGTGCAAAGACTTTATCACCATGCCTTTTCTCTTACTTAGAACTGATTTTTTTTTTTAAAAAAAGTGTTTTTATTCCATTTACATCCCACTTCAGCTTGTTACCTTTTTTTTCTGGGTACTCAGGCACATCTTTTGAGTTCACTCATCTGTGGCTGAATTTAATGAGATCTATATCTTACAGGGAAGTAGGTTATGGAAGTTATTGTAATGATTATTAAATCATTCTCTCAAGCCTTTTTAATCTTTGAAATGTTTAATTTCCCAAATCCCATGCCATCTAGGAAAATGAAAACTCTGCAAAAGCAATACTCACTCTCCCAAACCTTCCTGAAATGAACATTTCCTCACCTACCCTGTGATATTTACAGACAGACAGTGTGAAAATTAAGAAGCAAAAGTTCCTCCCAATTCAAGGTTCTCACTATTTGTCTGCAGTTCAGATTGAAATTTGGTGAAAATAATCAAACCAAGATTTGGGTGTTTTAAAGGTAAAATATGTTTACAGTATGAGAAGTAAAGCTTACAAAGCCCACAGTTTGATTGTGTGAAAATGATTTGTAAGGAAAACATTTTAGCCTTACTAAACTTGAACATGTATTCATGACATGATTGACAGAGCATGAGCTGTAACTAAGATACACTGAGAACTTCTTCAGAGCCATGGAAGTCAAGGTGAACACAAAAACAGTGGTTTTTTTTGTTTGTTTAGTTGGTTGGTTTTGTCTTTTTCCTCAGGTACTCAGTCTTCACTTGAACTTGACTTAACAATTAATTGTGATCTCCTGTTCTGTCTTAAAAGATGGACTTTATACCCACCCTAGGTCTAGTAGAAACATCACGTTTGATGCAGAACATTCTGTAACTAATACCCATGGGAATTTGAATAGTCCATCCAGTGTAATTTTCCTTGAAAGGAAATATAATCAGTGGCTTCTGACATAAACTTTTGTGCTCTTAGAAAGGGTTAAAATGCCTCTACACCTGCAGCTTCTCCAAATACAGAAATTATGTATATAGCACTCCACTTGACTTGTGCCTTTGCAGTTCATTGGCAAATTTCTATTTCACTTCTCTGTAATACCTGAAAACACTGTTAAAAGCATATCTTGAAAATGCTCAAATTTTCTTTCATAAGTGGTGAAGGATGAACCATTTCTATCTGGAATGTTCAGAAAAATAAATATTTGATGAAATTACATTTGCCTTTGAAGAGTAGGCTGCTTTTGAGATATTCATTATATTCTTTTATCATTTTTACTTAGAGAATATTGAAATTACCACTGAAATAATCAATGTGTGTTACAGAAGTTAGGGGAATGTGTTATACCAATGTGAAGCCAAGAGGCAATTAAGGCGTAGGACTGTGTATATAATTTAATAACTTTTCTGTGCTTTTACGGAAATTGGTCACAACCATGGCAATTTTGAGGACTTCAGGAAGTAAATTAAAAGTGATTTTATTACAATACTGTTTTATGCCACTGCTGAGACTCTGCTCTTTAACTTGATGGGACAATGAGGTTGATGACAGTAAATGATGCTTTTCCTACTTCCTCTTAACACCTGGACACAACTGGATAAACTTACATGGATGGATGATTCTTTCATTTTCTTTATGTAAAAGTAGCTGTAGCCTAAATGATCTTTTTTATGGCCCTTCATTAAAAATTTTCTATTCCTCTTTTACAGTCAGTGAAATATGTTTCTTCAATTGAGATGATCCCATAATTCCATTGCATTTCAGGTTACGACACCTGGGGAGGGATGTAGCCAATTCTATATTATCTGTTTCTTTCCTCCCTGCCTTTCTTTCTTTGAAATTCTCTGGAGAAAAGATGGGATTAAGAAGTACACACAGGAATAATCTGTCATTTGCCTGCCCTTAAATTGAAAGATAGTTTCTAGATCTCACGGGATACATTTAGATTTTTAAGTAATATCCTGCAGATGGAATTCGGACTGAGGCTCTCTTAGGATAGGTAGATTATTTGATTTGGTCTCCTTTGGCTTTCATCTCCAAGCCAGTAACTCCCAGTATAAACATCATTGTACATTATTTTGTTATTTAGCTTGGGTAGCAATTCCTTCTTCTATGTGGCAGTCTTCTTTGGCAGACCCCTTTAGAACATGCATTTATGCCAGATCTCCATCTGGCTCAAGTGAAGTGAAAATGCAGGTATCCTGTGATGAGTGGATGGAGCCTTGTTGCCTGGGGTGACAATGTTTCTTTCTGCCATCTCAAGCTAAACACCAGGGCAAACACCAGGTCCACTGTCTCTGCATGTTAGTCTCCTTTAATGCTCTGTGGAAGAAAACGTGTGTATTTACGCTGAAGAGAAAAAGGCATGTGTTCAAAGCAGCAGAAGCAACATCTCAATGCACTGTGTAACAAATCGCGTGCATTGAAGATGATCACAAAAACACATGTATTTAAATGAGGTGAGTAAGAAACATCTCTCTTAATGCTCTGTGTAAGAAAACGTATATATTGACGCTGAACATAAAAGCACATGTGTTCAAACGAAGACAGAATGGAGCAACCCTCTTAATGCTGTGTGGAAGAAAACGTGTGTATTGATGTTGAAGAGAAAAACCCTATTGATGTTGAAGCAGTCCACCCTACTTGTCAGTACTTCAGTATGGTGCAGTCACATGGTATACTGAAAGTTCACCAAGTGTTTTTAGAGATGCCTATATTTGCAAACCATTTTGCAGCAAGTTAAGGAGAAAGGAAGTGCCACAGCCATCACTCAAATATTTTTTCCAACCAAAAGAAAACACAACTTTTTGGCTTGCCAGACCTCTTTAGTATATTCTGCAAATAGGAAGGAATAAACGCTATTAAAATAGTTTTGTAATCTCCTAGCCTATCCTACATAGGTGGTCTAACACCTTACTATATGGCACTGCTTGGTCTGATGGCTAAATGTAGCCTGTTGCTTATTCTGAGTGGTTTATGTTTTATGAATGAGTTTTATATTTTTATTGGTTAAATATTTTTTTTAAAATGTGACAATAATGAGAGAACAAAATGTCCCAGTCTATAAAGTTTTGCTAGAACACAACCAGTTGTCTCACATGTGCACTTACTTGTTTGCTTTTCCCTAGAATGCGGGAGATTGAATGGAGCCTTATGAATTGCAATTCCTAAATATTTAATATATGATCATTTAATAGTGCTTGCTGATCTCTGCTGCAGAATGTGATATACTTGGCATGTGTTATATTGGTCTTGGCTATTGGTATCTCAGTTAAGATTTAAGCAGTTCCACTTTTAACATTGTGTTTCTACACAGGAAAACTATCAAGTTATTATTACTTTCTTAATTTTATAATTCCTGATTGAGTCTAAAAGTGTTACTATGGCTTACAAGCTCATTATTTTACATTGCAATAGAGAATTCTAAAGAGCAGGCCCCTCACCTCTCACCTGTGTGGTACCATCTTTATCAGGGATTCCCTCAACAAGGCCAAAATGCCTGAGGGTCTGCAAAGGGCATGGAGACAAATCACTCCTGAGACCGTTTCAGGAAGCACTGTCCGATTGCACAAAGGAAGCCTACTGACTGTCGTTGGTTACACATTGCCTTAGATTGGACAGTGAACACTCATACTGCCAGGGTTTCTATGTGGAAGAAGTACGTAAAAGGAGACATAGACAGTGCAGACTCTTCAGCAGGCCAGCTTCAGGATACTCCAAAATTCTGTCTTCTGACTTCTGGGACTATTCAGGAACTTGGTGAGCCATTCTTTTCATTTATCAGTACTGTTTGCCAGGTAGACTGGCTGCCAATTGATGCCTAAGTTTTCTTCTCCAATGAAAGATTTCTCTCACTGAGACTTTTGGAGGTTAGAAGTGGATCTGGTATACTTACACACACATTCATGACCTTTGACTTGACAGCTTTGGATGACAATGTAGGATATTATGATGTTTAGGATGTTGGTAGTTTTGAAATAGTGCCTGCTTGGATGAACACTCAATACTTATATGATTGTTAAATTTGTTTTGATTTCTTTTTGAAGATTATAAAGAAATAAAACAATTAACCATAATATCTTAGTGCTTTAAATACCAGATAAGAAGCATTAATTTGGAAAATCATAATTAAGACGTGAAAGAAAATTTCCCATAGCCATATCCCCATGGAATCCTACAGAACAAATTACATGATGGTTTTGAGAGTAGGAAGCTTCGTGTACTTGGCGTTTTACTGGCATATAAACTCTTTTGTGTTTCAGGTTAATGAAATATAAATTTTAAGCAGACCCTGCTGTGCTTCTGGATGGAATCAGAGCTTAGCCTTCATTTTGCATTCTTCATATATTTTCTCAGAATGTTTTCTTGGGCCTGAAGCATATTAGCCACCCTTAGTTTTGCTTGTTAAGATCCTACCTGGCCTTTGAGACTCAACTCCAATGTTACTTCAGCTGAGATATTAATTATGCTTTCTCCTCTGCTCATAATATCTCATTATTGGCTCCATTGTATGAAAGTCACACTTTAATTTAGCATATAGCTCTTTGTGCTTACATCTCTCTTTCCTACTTTTGAGGGCAAAGAACCTACCTTGAGTGTTTTATATTCACTACAACATATATTTAGTAGATTTTTACAAAAGCTAGTTACTAAAAAGGAAGCATTCTAAACTTTGTAAGCTTATTAAATTTAATAATAATCAAGCCTAAACTAGAATAGTGATCACACATGTATCTTTTTTCATGTTAAGTTATAACCTTAGTATTAATTTATTTCAAGAAAAATAAACCTTGTAATAAACAAGTAATTCTAAAATTTTGTACATAGAATATTGCAGGAATTTTAGAATCGCAGGGCTATGTATGCTTGGTCATTACTTATTTGAATTGAATAATTTTATATCATGCATTTAAGGTGTAGCAGTGGACATGAAAGGAATTTTAGGGTAAAGCATATTGAATGCCTTTTTATAAGATGAGCTGAATGAGAATCCAGAATACTATTCATGTCAATCAAATGCATAAGCTAAGTGCTTGGATCAGATGATATGTTACCAGTCAGTTGACTTACCAATGGGACTGACAATTTTAGCTTTGCTAAAATACCCTGAAATTTGTGGAGTTTTCTTTTAGTGTTCCTTTAGGTTTTATATGCCAAAATTTTCATTAGAATTGTTTCACTTCTGTATGTTTCATTCATTCAAAGGAGTACACTGGCTCAGTGGATTTTAGGTAAATTCCATTTAACATATGCTTGCCTTTCTGACTTGATTTTATTGGGAATCTTTATTCAAAAGGTAATTCTATTAAAGCAATGTAATATTGTTATAAAAAAGACATAGACTCTAAAAAAATAAAGTTGTTTTGTAAGTGAATCTTTATAATATTTTTAGGATAAGCATTTGAGACTACATTTTGACTATCCTAATGCTAGTTGAAAAAATAAAAAGACAATATAATTTGGAATTAGCACTATTGTAGTTCAAAATGTTTGTATCAAAATCTGTTCATTTGTATTTATGCATAGAAAATGATCCACATTTATATATTGCTTTCCTTTTACAAATTGAACAGAAAAAATGTAAAGCAAGTAAACATCTAAAATATCATTGTGTTCTTCCGTTTGTTTCATGGTGGGCATTGGTGTTATACAGACTTTTTGTGGAGTATCTACAGATTCTGTCCTGAGAATAGCCAGAAGAATAATACAAAACTTCCTAGGGTGTACTAGTCACTGGTTAAATGGTTACGCTCACTCACCACCTAAATTTTATCTAGATCTAACATTTTCCCTTCTAATAAACATGTTCATGGTTAGTCTTTGAGAACATTTGAAACATCATCAAATTTGATTAGAATTTTCTTTGGTTTCAAACATAAAAATTATCAGGCTTATAATACATGAAAATGCTTTTTAAGGTGGCAATACAGCACTCTGTGAATGTGTGTGTGCAAGTACATGTGTGTGTGTGTGTATGTGTGTGTGTGTATGTGTGTGTGTGTGTGCTTTAGAGTATAATCATATTACTATTTCTACAAGAGCTTGAAAGGAAATGTACACTTCAGCATCTAGTCATGTTTGTTTGATTTGTGATTAGAAGCAATTACTCAGAGGAAAGGCAGGTAGACATGAAGGGTCAATTCTACAATATACCTTTCAACCTAAAGTCAAATTATAATGTGAATGAAGCCCAAAAATGGGTGTAAAAAATTAGCTGTCTTTATTGTTAAAAGCTAAAATTCCTATTACTTTCTAGCCAGAGGCTTTATACTTCCAATAGTTTGTATGTCTTTTGATTTAAGGCTGAACTGAGCCCCTTCATAGTGAACTTGGCATGCTTAGCTCTTGAGCCATCACTCTCTCCTGCACAGCAGCATCTATTTGGGGTTCCTGGAAGCAGAAAGAGGAATAGCCAGACAGTAGCATACTGCCTTGTATGAATCTGCCTTTAGAAAGTGTAGATTGGGCTGGAGGGATATCTCAGCCGTTATAGGCTTGGCTCACAACCATAAATATAAGGAAGTGTGGATTGTATGTAAGGACATTGCAGTAGAATAGAAAACATCTCTGTTCCTTGTATGATTTCCTTAGTGAGATTAGAGAAGGCAATGTAATGTGGCTAGATAATAATGTGAGTTGTTTTACAGATTATTTGGAATGTTTTAAAAAATGTTTTAATTGGTGTATATGAATTGTACAAAATAATAGGGTTTGTTGTAGTATTTTCTCGCATGGGGTCCAATGTAGTTAGAACATTTTCAACTCTTTATTCTTTTTGCTTGTTGACTCTCCCTGTTCTATTTTTTATTCCATCTTCCAAATAGTTCTATTTTCATACATTAAAAATGAATTCTTTATATAAGAGAAAAACATGATTCTTATTTTTCTGAGTTTGTCTTATTTTTTTAATATGATGATCCCCAGCTCCATACACTGTCCTGCAAACAAAACGTTGCCATTCTTACTTGGCATTGAATAGTATTCTATTGTGTACACATTTCTTTTGTTCTGTGTTAGGAATCTAGGGTGATCCATAATTTGGCAATTGTGAACAGTTAGGTTATTAGAGAATAGTAAACAAGAGTGATCAGGTATCTATCTTGTATATTGATTTGAATTTATTCAGGCATATACCCATGAGTGGTGCTGTTTTCTGAGACACTTCCATGCTAATTTCCACAGTGGCTAGACTAATTGACTTTCTCACAAAGGGACTGCAACCTTGCCAGTTCTTATTAGTGTCTCTTCTCTTTTAAAGTACATTCTGGTCTGTTTTTTAATCTTTCTTTATTCTGAAAATTGCACTTGAACAACCCTTGATTTTAGGAAAGCTGATGATTGTAGATTGTCACATTTTGGGATTTTTGTTTTGTTTTAAAATCATAATTCAAGGTAAGGCAGAAAGATTCTGCAAATAGCAAAAGCTCTTCAGCCTTTGGTAGATGGGAAGATCTTCAGATCCAGGATGGGAGAATGGGTTGCAATGAAAATGCATAAGATATAAAAAAAAAAAATGTTAAGGTAAGACTTGCCAAAAGGAATGATGTGATGTTATGTGGTGGCCATGGAACAATTTTTCCCAAGACAGGAAGTTTCAGAAAGCACACACACAGAGATACTGTTTTGAAAGAGGAAGACTAAGGGAAAGGAAACCAGACAAAACCAGTCTTATTCGGAAGACTGTGTTTAGCCTTAGGAAGACATTAGTTCACACTTTTAAAAGGAATAGGGCTTCTAGCAGGACAGTAATAAAGTTAATCCTCTTGCCCCTTTCTTGCTCTTCATCTGCTAATAAAATTTAAGTGTCAGAGTCAAGATAGATTATAAACATGCCCTTCATGTCTTCTCACCTTTCCTTTGAGTGACATGTTGCTATTAAGCCTCTTTTCTTTGATCACTAACAATCACATTGACCTCAACATGCAGCTGGCATACCAACATCACTACTATATCACCCCACATATTTTCCATGTATATTTTTTTCTTGGCAATGGCAATTGTTTACCTTTCCATACATGGTTTCCGTAGAGCTGTGAAGTAGTTCACAAGCCATTGAGAGACAAATGTTTTCATTCTTTAATATACATGAGGCATGCTATGTTTGTCTCTAATAACTTTCACTGGGATATACTTCCTTCTGTTTGTTCTAAAGTAAAGTCTCTCTATGTAGTACAGAATGAACTTGGAAATCACTATGTGGTCCACTATGAACTTTGAAAATTACACTTCAAACTTGTGATTTTCCTGTCACAGCTACAGAGGCCTGTTTCTAGACATGCCCAACCAACTCAGACAGTTAAGGTTCTTAATTTGAAATGAAAAGAGGTGTTTAAAATTCATGGTGCAGGGACGGAGTAGTGGCCTATGCTCTTAATCCCACAACTCAAGAAGCAGAGACAAGTGCTACTTCAACACTCAGATCTCTTGAGTTTGAGGTCATCTTCACCTATATAGGAATTTCCAGGCCAGCCAATACTACATAGTATTGTCAGAAGTTTCTGTCCTGGCTTAGCCCTGAGGTCCCGACCTGCAGTATTCCAGCTGCTTAGTCCCAAAGAAACACAAGGAGGCTTATATTAATTACAAGCTATTTGGGCTATGGCTCAGGTTTATTACATGCTAGCTCTTACTCTTCAACTAACCTATAATTCTATTTATATTTAGGCTCATGTGTTGGTACCTTTTAGCTCAGTGCAACATTTTTATCTTGCTTTCTCTGTGTTTTGCTGTCATCTGCTGTTCTGCTCTTCTGCTTTCCAGAATTCTTCTGATCTGGTTGCCCTGCCTCTACTTCCTATCTAGCTATTTCACTAATCAGCATTTTATTATACCATAGGAGTGACAAAGTACAATGTACAAGAGCATCGTCCCAGAGCAACATAGGAAGACCCTGTCTCAAAAATCAAACAAGTAACAACCCCCAAATTTGTGGAATAGGAAGACATTCCTAATTCTGTTGGAGTTAGGAAGAAATGATGTTTACACTTGATTTTGACATTGTATAGTCACATTGTAACCTGTGGTATACACCTGAAATAATTAACAAGCTACTTCTTGCTATAAAATGAATGTGACCAACTATGTTCCAGAAGAAAATCTTTTAGTATTTGCATTTTTATGTTAAACCTTTAACTTTTTGCAATTTTTGGAAACTAATATTTTCAATTACATAAAACTACAGGACATCTGTTCAATGATACCATGTTAATAAACAGCCAACCAAGCAAAACAAGATTTGTTAGAAATGGCGAAGAATGTCTCTGCAGTACATTTATTATAGTTGCATGTATATGTCACATTATACTCATTTCTTTTCCATTGTCTTTTTCCAATGTACTAAATGAATTAGGCTTGTAGATTTTTTTGAGGAGTTTGACACAATCACAATGTGTTTGCTTTTTAATTTTTCCACCCTTTTTTCGTTCCTCTTCTGCAACTCTCATTTAGATTTTTGACCTCTCCTTGAATGATTATTACTAGAAATATCGTGGTACTTATATGTAACTTGTACATGGTGTTTGTATGTAATATACACACAGGTTTAGGGGTGGGCACTTAGGGTTTATGACAGGCATATCAGGAGACCCAACTCTGGAGAAAATTCATCCTCCCATCTCAGCAGCCATTGATGGCATATAGCTCTTTATGTAATGGTAGGGTTCTATAAACTCCCGTCCCCCAATTCTCATTCCCATTTAAAATGGTATGATCATGATGCAGATCATATTTAGGGAAAATTACAGTTGAAATTTCATGAGTTCAGTATCCCTGATATGTCTAGAAGACAGTATCTCATAAGCAGGTATCCTAGTCCTTTGACTTTTCTTTCCCTGCCCCTCTTCATGGTGTTTACTAAATCTGAGGTGCTGGGCTTGCATTGTAGATATGCTGCTATGCCTATGTACCATCTGATCACTTGTTATTTGTCCTCTGAGTTCTATACATTTACCATGACTTCTATACATTTACCATGGCATGTACACTACAAAAAGACCCACACAAATCTGCACAAAAAGTAAATAAAAATAAAACATATATAGATAGAATAAGTAGATGTTTATATTTATACTACATATATTAGATGTGTAAATATGCATACGATATATACATTCCCTCCAATGGAATATAATATACAGTATATGTACATATGTGTTTGCATGTGCACAAATATCCATTTCTTACTCCTTTAAGTTCTTAATTTTTATCTCTGGTGCCATTTCAGGGGTTTTATTTTATTTTTTATTTGGTTAGAATCCTTGTTTTGTTATTTTTTTTAGATTCTTAAAAACAGTTATCTTTTCTAGATAAGCAAGTGATATGCTAACTGACCATGTAAATTTTTTCTTGGGTCTTTTCAAAATCATTTTTAGGTTTATCTTTTTTTTTTTTTGTTAGCTTCGTGGACTGCTAAAATAGCTTAATAGCATGTTTTTGTCAGTGAAAGTTAAAATGTCTCTAAATAAGTTGTCATATTTGTTGTTAGATATATGAGTTTATCAAGGCCAATCACATAAAAAGTGAACTCAAATACCCTATGGAAGTACACATCTCATTATGCCTATTTTATGATGATATTTCCAGGACCACATACCTGGCCTCAGGTGACATTCATAAAATCAAATCATGTCTTGTTCCACAGAAAAGAAAATGAAACTCTCAGCAAAAGGAAATAGAACTCTATATTATTAAAATTTCCTAGAACCTCTTCGTCCATCTATATCTATATTGACTCTAACATTTCTAAGAGATTATCTGTTTTTTGCCCCTCTTTCTTCATTGCAAACACATTTGTAGACTTAACTGTGCAATCTTTGATCTAGACACTTATGTGTTCTCACCTCTGTCAATAAGCAGAATCAGATTAGACCCATATCGTCGTATTAATTCCATAGCCACATCTAGCTTAACTATGTTCCTGTGAAGTTACAACAAAGTTCCAAACTAGCATGTTATATATGTTAAGAGGTCTCATATCAGAAAAAGAAAATAGTATACACTGAAGGGAAAAAGAAATTTTAGGCATGTTTCAGTGGTTCTGAAAGGTAGTTCTTTAGTTGAGTAAGTGTGGTATTGCTGGAGAATATTATAACCTATGTGCTCAACAAGGGTTGGTTTCCACTTTCTCTGGGTGTAAGGTAGTTTGGACATAGTTTAATGTGCACCAAACTCTGCTCTTGTATTTCCACAACTAAAACAGATGAGACTCCTGCAGTTGTTTTGTTATTGTGTACATTTCACTCCTAGCTTTATCAATATAAGACAAAGAGCTGTATAAAATAGTTTTCAGCAACAGAAAATACTTGAATAAAGTAATAACAAGATTTTTTTTGGGTGAGTGTTTCTTAATCATTTTATATTAAGATGATGAATATCAAAAAACAAAGAGTATATAAGAAAGTCACCATTCAGATCCTTGGGATGCTAAATACTAAATTATTATCACTCTTTCTTCAGCACTGGTAAATATCATTTGTTTAGTGTATGAACTCCAAATGCTGTGACGTGCTCAGACCATAGGAGTGCTTAGATTTTCTGCAAAATGGCTCATGATTCCACTCTATAAAATAGATATGCCTCGACACTATTATCTGTGACATATGTATCTCAAATTAGTACTTCTATTACATTTCCTGTGATTATCACCCAAGCTACTGATAAAGAATATGTACAGTTTCAACAATTGAAAGCTAAAAGTAGTTTACTGAAGTACTTGAACCACATGTTTAGAATATATGGTTAGTGATAAATAATAACACTTATTCTCACTTTGATTAGTATAAATGTTAAGATTAATAATTTCTGGGGAGCCCTCACACAGTAGTTATTGTAATATTGTTCTAATAGTTGCTTAATATTGTAGTACATGCTGCCATTTGCTATTCTGAATTCTAAACTCTAAGATATAAACACACTGAATCTCCTTGACAAGCCTCTAAAAATACCAATCACCTATCACCTACCTATGACTAAACAGCATATATGAGATAAGAGGCTTAAGTATAGCAATATAATTTTAGAATCAATGCTCTCTCTACATACCTTTTGATCTCTGATAGCCTCTGTAACCATTCTATTCCTCAGTTTTCTCAAACATAAAATACATATTAAAAATACAATAATGGGGACTGGAGAGATGGCTCAGCGGTTAAGAGCACCGTCTGCTCTTCCAGAGGACCCGGGTTCAATTCCCAGCACCCACATGGCAGCTAACAATTGTCTGTAGTTCCAGTTCCAGGCAAACACCAAGACAAATAAATAAATAAAATAAAGTTTAAAAAAATGCAATAAAACAGCAACTCATAACAATATTATGAATTAGTACTTGATGTGATTATAATAATTATGACTATTAATATAGAGTATATGTCAGGTATGAGGTTAAGTGTTTCACTTAAAGGATAGTAGTGTATCTACATCAAGGATGGAAAATTTAAATTTTAAACATTACAGAAGTAAAATGTGCTACCAAGAAGCATGAGAATCTTTAAGAAGATATACTGGGATAATTCATATAATATTTAGGTCTGGAAAAGTTTCTTTGTATAAGTGACACTGTTTTATGAAAAGTGAACAGGGATTAGCAGAAGGGAAGACACAAGGGAGAAAAAGAATATATAAACTATTGCAGGCTTAGTTCAGGCTGGAAGACTCAGGGACTTCCGGAGCAAGTTAATGACTTGAGATTGATCTGAAGAGCAACTAGAGACATTTAAAGGGTTTAGGCAGGACAGCAACATGATCAGATTTAAATTATAAGATCCCTCTGAGTGGTGTGTAGAGATGAGATTAGAACTAGACAAGGCTTGGTGTCTAGATATCAGTTCAGTAACAATTTTACCCACTTCAGGGACAGTGGTATCTAAATAAAGCAGAGGTCCAGGGAAAATAATTTCCTCTAATATGCTCAAAACCATTTATGGTAAAATGGTAGGTTGATCATATCTATGTGTCTTCCCCTTTCCACCTGTAACTGTACCAAGACTTTAGCAGATCTACTACCACCAGATTTATCTATCAGTTAGTTATAGGTGCTACTGGAATATCTAGCATCACTATCCCATCCTATGCTTTCATTTTTAAAATCAACTTTAAACCTCCATATATCATCACTGACCTTCTTGATCATATCCCCACTATTTTGCTATTTTAAGAACTTCTGGATGAGTATATCAACTTATATACTAAAACTTTTGAAAAGATGCAAACTATATTCTCCACATTTTAAAACTGTGGCTTTTTCAAACAAAAGAATGTCTCTTGTAGTCTTTTCAATGCCAAATCAACCAAATTATTTTCATTAATTTACTAAATATACAATGAGGTTATTTTACTCATACTATTTTTATCAGGAGCCAATTTTGCATGGAAGATAGCAAGTTATGTTTTAGTAATATTTAGGAAAGTTTTAATTACCCATACAGATGCTTTTACTCTTCCTTTAGTGAAAATACTTTTAGGGTCAGAATATATAATTGGGCCATATTACAACTAAGCTATAATAAACCTGATGTGATATAGTTTGAAGGTAGAAATAGAAAGTGCACTACAGAGGAACAATTTGGGGAATAGAGACTACATGCTCAAGACTGCACAAATTTGTATTTGAATCATGCCTAAATCATTTAGAGTTGAATGTCTACTAGCAGTCTCATAAGAATAGGATTAGATGAATTTGGACAATTCTGTAGTCTATTTGTATTCTTTAGAACATTAACTATTGTGTGTGAGATATGAATCAGGAATCTGTTGGTGGTCACCTTTTGGACATAATGATAAAACTTTTGTTGAGAGTATTCGAGTCTTTGTAAAGTGTCTAAAGGGATGCTACATAATTGTTTTTAACTCCTTTTATTATATGTACTCACAGTGAAAACATGCTCATCTCTGAAGAAGTGGACCCTCACCAGGTATTATTTTGCTGGACCCTTATTTTTGTGGGGTTCCCAGTTGCCAGTACTCTAAGGAATAAATATTGTCTTTTAAATGCCACTCAGCATATCACTGAAATATTTATTTTATTTTTATTTTAGGTATACATGTGTTAGACCTACATTTTGTAAGGACACAATTTGTGACTAGAAAATAGAGCTGGCTTTCTGAAATTGGAAGTAAGAACCATTGTGAATTCTTGTGTAGCTGTGAAAGTGAATCCAGGTCTTCTATAAAAGTGACAAATGCTATTAACATCTGAATCATCTTTCCAGCCCCATCCACAAATCTATTTTTTATGTAGAAGTCCACTGAATTATATGAATTAATCCAAAGAAAACTGATTTTTAATAATTTAGTTCATAACATGGTATCTATGTTTTTATATAATTGCAACAGAATGATATACTACTTTGGGAATTTAATTGGAAAAGATACATTGTACATGTTTTTATAGAGTTCACAGTAGCACTTAAGGCTTAATGATGGTGAGTTGAAAGAAACTGACATTATGCAATGAATGAAAAGCATAAAAATATTAATAGTTATATAAAAAAATATGCTGTACTCATGAAACACAGTTCTTGTTGTACTAAAATATGGTACTAGAATAGAATACCAACTAAAGGACTGGATGATTAAAGTAAGGAAATCCTCTAAAGGAGATCACAAAAAGAAGAGATTAAAAATAGAAAATAAGAGAAAGAGGGTTATTTTTATTAGAAACATGAGAAGAGAAAGCAGAAGTGCAAGTGTGGAGTGTATTCAGAAAGGAATTACAGTAATCAGAGTTCTTAATTCTCAGATACCAGGAGTCCTCAAGGATCACCACCTTAAACAAGCATGTTTCAGGTCCTGGCTTGCAGCTGTAAGATACATCTCTTTCAGAATAGTTTTGAAACATGTTTCAAAATTTACAATTTATTTTTTGTAAATTGTTGGACTCACAGTAGCTTTAGATCACTTAGCAGCAATATTACAAGCAGAAGGCAATGAAGTTGTGTCTTAATTATCAGTAGATGTTTCCCAGTCCAGAATACAAAAAATATTATGTATTCATGATGAAATTAACATTAAGAGAAAATGGAGGTGAACACTTTCAGGCACATAGTGTGCAACTAAATTTCCTGCACAGTCCTCTTTCTTAGAAAGTTATTAGAAAATACATCCAACAAGAATGGGTAATAAATAAACACGGAGTGTAGAGACAGGGAGACAGAGTTGTACAGGGTACACACTCCAAACAATGGCCTGAAGAATGTTCAGGGTAAGGTGCAGAGCAGTGAGAGGAGAGCGAAATAACAGTTTGTTTCAGGTTTTAAAACGTCCAAACACAGTAGATTAGAAGGCTCTTGTAGAAAGTTTCTTAAACAGATAAAACTAACCTAGAAACTAAGTAATTAGATATTTTAAAGGAAGTGTACTATAAGTTATAGAAAGCAGAGTAGAAGCTGAATTTATTGGAAGTATGTAGAATAAATTGCATATGCATTGTTCAGCTGCAAGCGGCACATAGGCAGACGTAAAACATATATGATATATACTCACATCAACAGTACTATGGTAGAAGAACAGGAGAAAATGGGAGGCATAGGAAATAGTATGTGGCTTCTAGAGGGCTGGGAAAGAAGCAAGCCCTCATCTATTTTGGATAGAAGTCATTGAATAAAGAAAGCACCAAGCAGCAGCTTACTGGATAAACATAGCATATTTCATAAGCACACATATCAGAGAAATAAAATATATTCAATGTAAATTATTACCATATGATGTTCTTACTGACCACAGAACTTCTTATATTTATGATTGTGAGCCTAGCCTTTAATGACTGCACTATCCCTCCAGCTCAGCCCACGAAGCTTCTTTTAAAGTAAAAATGCATGACTTGGTTTTGTTTTTAGCAATTTACATATATAGTCAGTTTTTTTTTAAAAAAAATAAAAATCATAATTAGTACTTTCAAATGATCTTTTCTTCTTTGTTAAGAATGGGTTAGGATTCAAAGAAAGTAAGAATGGGTAAAGAGAAAGATTTGTACTGACCAGGGCAATGATGAGTATATTTTTCTTAAAAACACAGATCAGTGAATATTGGACAGTTGTTCATCCCATCTGATTACTGCAGTGTAAATTGCATGGTGGCAATCTGGTCTTCAGTAGTATCAATGACAGTATGATACCTATGTGGAATCAATCACGGAGTGGGAGTCAGTAAAACTTGCAGGAAAGGGAAAATGGGGGAAGGAAGATAATGGCAATCTTATTTTTATTATTGAGATGAGAATAGTGGCAAGAAATTGTTTAAAGACAAATTAAAGGTTTTGCTTTGGGTATCATGCTCAGCAGGAGTCAATTCCTAAGTGGACACTCAAGCGGAGTGAGGAGCCATTTGCTTGCTACTTGAGAGCCTCACTTGGCTCTCGACAGTTCTGGCCGCCTGGGTACATCTCGTCATTTCCATGTGTCTTTAGAGTCTGCTCAGGCAGAAAGGCCTAACACTGGACCCTGCTCACTGGTGATAATGGGTTCTTGTTTCGATCTCTCCTTCCTCTACTAAAACACATAATAATTCCTGTCGCCCACATTCCCTGGAGGGAATATATCTGTGAAATATATTGAGCTTGGTGAGGAGGAAAGCTGTTTTATAAATTATGAAGTATTAGAGCGCCTACATGTTGCGAGATGCTCGGTAGAAATACTAGGCGCCTATCAAATCAGAAGAAAAATGCAAATATTAGGCAAGAAGTGGGTTTGTCTTAAAGGCTCTTTTCCTTATTTTGATCTTTCTTTCTTTCGTTCTCTCTTTCTTTCTTTCTTTCTTTCTTTCTTTCGTTCTTTCTTTCTTTCTTTCTTTCTTTCTTTCTTTCTTTCTTTCTTTCTTTCTTTCTTTCCTTCCTTGTTTTGATCCTCTTCTTACTTTCTTGCTCCTCCATGGTCTCTATTAAAACAAGAGAAAAAAATTAAAATTCATCAGTATATCTCATTTTTAAAAATCATAGCAAAATCAGTTTATTTTCCTAGTAAGTAAAAAAATGAGAATAATTTCACAAAAACCTATTTATTATTTTTAAAAGAATTGCTTTTTCTCTATTATTTTTGGAATTTTACATATGAGTACTATAGGAACATTATTTTTCCTCTCCCTTTCCCCCTTCAACTTTTTTGTTACTTCTTTCTCAATTTCATAACCTCTTATTCTTTAGTTATTATTGCTACATATTGCATATGATTATATATACATCATATAGTATATGTAATATGTAACATATTATATATAAAATAATATGCATATATATTTATTTAAAGTGATCAGCTGAATTTACTTAGTGCTATTCATATGTATGGTGTTTTGAATTTACTGCTTGCTTGAGATTGGATAACCTGACAGAATGCTTATCTCAAGGATGAGTTCCCTGATAGAATATCCTGTCAGACATTTTAATTAGAAAACGTAATACCATAAGAGATCTCTACAAAAACTATGAACTGATGTCCTATTTACTAACAAAAATGTTTAAATATGGGAAAATAAGGGTACTTGCTACTGTTTCTATACTGTGTTGTTACTTGATGTAATAGGCATAATCTTGTAGGATTAATAAGTACATTTCAGAAGTTGGTGGAGAAAATAGTTCCTATTATACACAGATATTATGATCAATTATGAGAAAATGTTAAGAAATGTACAAATATGTTGTAAGAACTAAAAGTGAGATTACATATATATCAATAAATAGAAACAGTTGTTTCTATATTAAATAACAAAGAATCAAAAACTGAACATTCAAACAACATTTACAATCGCATTTAAATAAAAAATATGGTTAAATTTCTCAAAAATATGCTAGCTCTACATTTCAAAATCTTCAGATCTTAATCTAAATGGATGGAAAGTTATACCATGCTTATAAATTTGAAAAGTCAGAATTATTACAGTTATATTTCCCACTGAAGTACCATAATTCTAATTAAATACTGGATTTTAAAATAGAAATTAATAAAAAGATTGTAAAACGTATATTGTAGGAGGATGAAAAATTCAACAATTTTGAAAATGTAAGTTGATGAAAACTATTGACTTCACGTATGAGTGGTTGTTATAAACCTATAGCCTTTTAAGTAGCTTAATATTCACATAAAATTAATTTTATTTGAAAGAAGAAAGAAGAAGAAGGAAATAATAGTGATTTAGGACAAGAGAAAAAAAAAAAAAAGTGACCAGATGTGTTGGGAGGGGGAGGAGACCTTGAATAAGGATATACAGGGATGGAAAAAAAAAAATTCAGAGGGAAAGATGAACACAAAGAAAATATAGGTGTAGCAATCTTATTTGTATGTCTACCCTTGATAAGCCATGCTTATCATTCTTATCCTCTATATAGTTATTGTTAACTCTTC
>PVIH01001755.1:0-11797 GCA_004025045.1 Sigmodon hispidus | reverse complement strand
ACATTTTCTTAAATTATAAAACCAGTAACAGGGTTGGATAATCAGCTCAGCATTTACGAGGCCTTACTGTTCTTTCAGAGGATCTGGGTTTAATTTCTAACACTTACTTCAGAAGACTGAACCTTCTTCTGACCTCTATGGTTACCCATACATGCATGGCATAAATGTATGTATGCCAGAGATGCCTATACGTATGAATAATAATAAAATTTTTTTAAAAATGATCATCTTTTACAACAAGCCAGAGCTGTCCAGGAACTAAATTAATAGAATTAGTTATATTTTCTTTCAATTGCCTGGAACAATTACATTGTCTGTATAAACATTGCCTATTAACAGATGATATTCTCAAACTAAAGTCTATGCTTCAATGTCTTTCTGTTTCTCCAGTCTAGTAGTCCCTCGGAGACAAGGTAGTTGAATAATACATGTCTGTGTCATTAAGTTCTACCATAGTCTTGATAGACCACAGTGCAGAAGAGAAAAGTAAAATCTGAGCTCAGTGGACTGAGAGCAAATGTCTGTGCAGTGAAAATGGATAAAAGCACATTCTTTTCTTTTCAAGTGAATACTGGCCAGTACACACAGCAGGAATCTCTTGGACAAAAGGCCAACACACACTGGAAGAAATGTGAAAGTGCAAACATAGATGCTGTCATTGATACACACTTGGTAAGCTCTACTACAGTGGTTTAAGTCACCCTAACTGTATATGACTTACTTTTCTGCAGAAAGTAAAATAAAAACTAAAAATCACCAGTGAAGACCTCAACTACAGAAGATGCTCAGGTATGATTATAAGTCAAGGCTACAGTGTGAGTTTAAGACCACTCTGGCCAACTTGATGAGATTTTGGCATCAAAATAGTAATAGTGCAAGTAGATTAATAAACAAAAAAAATAAATTATCACAAAGCAATGACTTCATATCTGGATATTTTGCATGAAGCAGATGTTGTTTGGGGTACAGGAGATGTCACGGAGATGAGGAACAGATTGCATTGTTTTGTTAGAGTTTCTGGGAGTTGTTGATGATTTGCAGAACCTGTGGTGGGCTGCAGCATACTTAGGTCATTGGAAAGATAATTCAATGGTCCCCTCCCTGTTTCAAGCTCTGATACTGTGAAGTTTTATCAGTTCTGATGTTCCCTGAAGTGTGTTTGTTCATGTCAGACTGTAAGATGTCCCAGACCTTTGCTAAAATAAGGAAAAGCAAAGCTTGAAAGCATTGATAAGGGAAGAAAACATTCATTTTAGAATTCATAAAAATTAAAAATTATATCCAAAGTTACCATTTGGAAAGTTAAAATGTTCAACATAGATGAGCAGAAAAGATTGGCAAAAGCATACTCAACAAAAAAGATGTATGTAGAGATATAAATAAGTGTTATGACTAGTTAATAATATAAAGTCACAAAAATTCAAAACTATTATGACACATATTTTATAAATTTATTTATACACAACATAAATACACAGAATGATCACTATCATTTGTCATTAAGAAAATGCAGGCAAACTTCCAATGTTTTTTTAAGTTAGTCACCATATTGTAATTACAGCTTTAAATATTTGCTAAAATTTGTAAAACTAGATAAGCAGGGTAGCCATTTATTGCTAAGAGTAGAAAGTGATTGTAACTCTCAAATGTTAGTAGGATTGTGAAATGTTATTATCTCAGAATCAGTTTACTGGTGTCTTAAAATCTATCCAGTGAAGATGAATGTGCATACTTAACACAAATTTGTATGCCAGTGATATTTTATCACAGAAGTCAAAATATATAAGCGATCTCCAAAGTTACCCAAATTCAAAAAAAAGTAAAGAAAAAGAAAACCAAGATAGATTTATTGCAAGTTATAAACAATAATTTCAAAGAAATAACATTGATCTTTCTCACACTATTCAAGGAAATACAAAAGTAATTCTACCAAACTCCTTTTGCAAAGCCATTGATACAGTGATAAGGACAAAAACACAAAAATAAAACTAAGGTAAATAACTCTAACAGACATGTGTACTAAAACTTTAAATAATAGTACTTGTGAACTAAAATTAATTACCATGACTAGATTTGCCTTATTTTGGGAAAAAAGAAGGCTGGCTCAATATATACAAATCCATAAATGTAAAATTACATCTAGATTGAAAGGCATAAATCATGTAATCATCTCAATAGAAAAGTCCTTTGACAAAATCTAGTATTTTTTATCATAAAAGCTATAAGAAACAAGGAATAAAATAATGTAGCTAAATATAATAAATAGGTACAACTAATCTATAGTCAAAATTGCACTAAATAAAGAAACACTCAAAAGATTTTCTCTAAAATCATAAATGTTGCAAAGACACTGTAGAGGTGGTATATTTATTTAAGATGACCAATTATAGATCTGTGTCAATCACTATAACAAACAGTAGCTTTTCTGATAATGATTAAGGAGTGTATTAATCTATGGGTATAGTAATAATTTATTAGTAGTACACTTAATACTATATCTGATTAGTAAAATAATCATAGTAGGTTTTCTCCTAGTACCTATATCTTGTGCAGCATATGAATTTGGTTTGACAATGCTACCAAGTATAGTCTCATCTTGTGAAACTGTAGTAGAATTCTAATATCTTATCACTGGACACAGCCTACTAGGCTGAGCATTGGTCTCACTTACAGTACAGTTGAATAAAACTGACAGATACTTGTCTCATTTGATAGCATGTTGAAAGCTAACCAGGAGAGTTGAAGCTCTCTGGAGCATGCTAGATTGGTTTCTCACTGTGTTTTCTCACAGGTAGAAGGTGTCTTCAGCTTTAGGATCTTAACAACAGCTTCTAGAGGGTATCCAAGAGCCATGACAATAGCCTGTAATGTTTGGAGTTCTATGGGTCCTAACTGACTAACAATGTCAAAGGAAATTACCCATTATGCTTTTTAGTTGTTAGTTTTTAATATCTAATAGGGTCACTGTAGCCCTCTCAGTATCCTTCCCCTTCCTCTCTCTCTCTCTCTCTCTCTCTCTCTCTCTCTCTCTCTCTCTCTCTCTCTCTCTCTCTCGTGTACGTGTTTGTGTGTGTGAGTGTGTAGGAAGATTTGCTGTGCATGTATGTTGCAAAGGACTTGAGTATAATAGTCATCCTATGAAAATGTTTCAACAAGGTAGGGTTGATATTACTATCTGGCTTAAATGCATTAGTGATTATCAACTCCAAGTAACTTATAATGCATTGGTGCAACATTAGAGAAGAAATAAAGCACTTCTAGGAGTCATTTTACCCAGGGCAAATCCAGATTCTCATTCTCTACTCCATGATCTCTGTGTCCTCTCTTTCATATGTCTGTTTTATGCATCTGATCATGTGACCACCTGAAGGCTCTCTGTCCCTGTGTGTGTGTCAGCTTTTGCTTGTTGAGTATCTTTGTGCTGGTATGTTCTCTCCATGTGTATCTACTTCTGTCAATGCCTTTGTCCCTGCGTGTGCTCAAGTGTTTGTTGTTGTGTTCTGTCCATGTGCATCTATCTCTGTTTCTGTCTCCATGTTTGGTACAAAGGGCTTTACTCTGTATTTATGGGACAGTACAGAAAGAAGAAGGGATGTGAAACTTTACAGAAAAATTTAACACAGTTTTCAAGGAATTAAGTCATGGGCTCCAACTGCTCCCAGCTAATCCAGAAAACAAGCAGTATTGTAAACATTATTGATGGTCATCCAATATATATGTGAATATTCATTTTTAGAAGATTGCTTTTTAGCTTATTTGTTTCTTTCAGCAAATGAAGCATTGTTTTGGTTCGGGGACAAGAAAAGGGACATAATTTAAGATTATAGTTCTGCATTAGCTTAGGTTCTAAAAGTTGATTACATCGGAAACCTAATGCAAGTAAGGTTGATTCACACATTGTTCTTTAAAAGGCAGGTTAAACAAATAGGCCAAGTACACAGTAGGATAGCTTTCTCAAGTCTTAAGTCATCTCAGCATGTATTATTTACATAGGCTGTGAGACCCAGTAAAGGTTTCAGTTTTTTGGAACATATAGCATTTTCAAAATACTGTATCACCACCAGAAATACTCTTATTGAAAATAAAAATCTTACTATTTAGTTGTGTAATTTTCTTCCAGATGGTTGTCTTAGTTCACTTTTGTGTTTATATTTTATCATACTCTGACAAAAATGAATTAAGAGAGAGAAAATTTATTTGGCTCAAAATCTCGCCTATAGTCCATCATTGCAAGGAAGTCAAAGATAGAAAGTTGAAACAAAAAGTCATATCACATCCATGGTCAAGAAAACAGTACATTAATGCACTCATGCTCAACTTGCCTTCTCCATTTTTTAAAGACCATGATCTACTGCTTAGAAAATAGTCCAAACCATTACTATATTATTAAGATGGATTGTTCTATATTAGTTAAGACTTTCAAGGCATCTCGCCCAAATATTTGCCGAAAGTTCTTTCCCGGGAGATTTTAGAGTATTTCAAGTTGACAATTAAAACTAAAAATAAAAGCTGTTAATTTAAAATTTAGAGTAAGTCTACTTTATAAGAGTCTTTTATGTTCTTTCCAATATTCTATGGAAGTTTATGACCATATAATCAAAATAAAAACAAAACTGTCATTGTTTACTAAAACATTTTATTCAACATAAATATTTAGTGTTAAATTAATTCTATGTAACCTTTACTAGTTATTTTTTTTTCTTTCAAGAGGAAATAAATGTTACTTCAGACTTTAGTACAATGATCTTGCTATAATTTTCTAGTTGTCAGAAATAATTGTTTTTCCCTTTATGCTTTAGTTTCATATTCCTTTATTTTTCAATTAAAATGTCTGGGATCTGGGTAAGAAAATAAAGTCCATTGTGTTGAGGTACCTATTACTCTGCACACAAAAGTCACTGAGCAAATAAGCAATAATTATCTAGCATCTTTTGATAAATAAGATATCTTAGGAAAGTGGAACCAAAACCAAGCAATATAAAGCTAAACTTTATTTTTTTGTAACAGTAATGTCTTTAAACTGTATCTTTTCTTTCTTTCTTTTTTTTAATTTTGAAGAAAGTCTCAGTTTTTATTTATGTATCCTTGTTCAAACTTCCTTCCTCCTCCTGAACCCTCCTGTTCACTCTCTCTTCCCCTCTCCTCATCTCCTCCCAAGAAAGGACAGGAGGTCCAAAGGTGGCTTAGTTTTGCATTCACTCCAGGCAAGTCAGATTTCCTCATCCCAATATCAAGACTGGGTCATCCCAATATCTGGATGGAGTGGGCTCCAAGGTGCCTGTAGAAGGTGCTTCAGATCCCAAGCTGTTCAGTGGTTGTTTTTTTTGCAGCTTGGGTGTGCTTTGCTTTTTTGTTTAGAGTTCGCTAATGAGTGAGTACATTTTCTGCTTATCTTTTTGGGTTAGTGATACGTCTCTCAGGAAGATATTCTCCAAATCCATCCATTTGCCTGCAAATTTTAGGTTACCATTTTTTCTTACTGCTGTGTAATACTCTATTGTGTAGATGTACCACAGTTTGTTAATCTATTCTTCAGTTGAGGGGCATCTAGGTTGTCTCCAAGTCCTTGCTATTAAGATAATGTTGCTATGAACATAGTTGAGCTAATACTTTTAAGGGGTGAATGTACATCTTTATTGTATATGCCCAATAGTGATCTTGCTGAATCCATGGGGAGATTGATTTCCAGTTTTCTGAGAAATCACCATACTGCATTCCAGAGTGGGTGAACAAGCTGTCACTCCCACCAACAATGGCGGAGTGTTCCCCTTGCTCCCATCAGCATAGGCTGTCATCTGTGTTTTTAATTTTAGCCATTCTGACAGGTGTAAGGTAGTATCTCAAAGATGTTTTGATTTACATTTCTCTGATGGCTGAAGTTGTTGATTACTTTTTCAGGTGCTTTTCAGCCATTCGTATATTTTTTCTGAGAATTCCCTTTTTAGTTCTGAACCCCATTTTTTAATTGGGTTATTTAGGGCTTTGGATGCTAGTTTCTTGAGTTCTCTATATATTTTAGAGATCAGTCCTCTGTCACTTGTAGATTTGGTGAAAATATTTTCCTATTCAGTAGGCTGTTGTTTGTCTTATTGATGGTGTCTTTGGCTTTATAGAAGTTTCTCAGTTTCAGAAGGTTCCACTTATTGATTGTTGTTCTTAGTGTCTCTGCTACTGGTGTTATGTTTAGAAAGTGCTCACCTGTGCCAATGCACTGGAAGATATTTTGGCTTAATATCAGGATCTTCAATTTGATTCAATTGATCCATGAGTCTATTTTTATGCCAGTACCAGGCTGTTTTTATTATTGTATCTCTATAGTATAACTTGAAGTCAGGGATGGTGATGCCTCCTGAGGTTCTTTTGTTGAGCAAAATTGTTTTGGCGATTTTGGCTTTCCTGTTGTTCCAAATGAACTTCAGTATTGTTCTTTCAAGATCTGTGAGAAATTGCGTTGCGATTTTGATGGGAATAGCACTGAATCTGTAGATTGCTTTTGGTAGGATTACCAGTTTTACTATGTTGATCCTACCTATCCAGGAACATGGGAAATCTTTCCATTTTCTGATATTCCCTTCAATTCTTTCTTCAGTGATTTAAAATTTTGTCAATTGTCAAACAGATCTCACCTAGAAGGAGTAGACAGCAGGAAATGATCAAACTTAGGGCTGAAATCAATATAATTGAAACAAAAAGAACAATAGAAAGAATCAATGAATCAAAGAGTTGGTTGTTTGAGAAAGTCAACAAGATAGACAAACTCTTATCCAAACTAAACAAAAAGCAGAGAGAGAGTGTCCAAATCAACAAATTCAGAAATGAAAAGGGGATCATAACAACAGACTCCCCAGAAATCCAGAGAATTATTAGGTCATACTTTGAAAATCTATACTCCAAAAAATGGAAACCCTAGAAGAAATGGACAGTTTTCTGGACAGGTACCACTTAACAAAATTATATCAAAATAAGATTAAAGAACTAAACAGGCTGATAACTTCAAAGGAAATTGAAACTGTCATTAAAAGCCTCCCCTCCCCCAAAAAAGCCCAGGATCAGATGGTTTCAGTGCAGAATTCTACCAGACATTAAAGAAGAACTAATACCAATACTCCTCAAACTATTCTATAGAGTAGAAACTGAAGGAATATTGCCAAACTCTTTTTATGAGGCCACAATAACCTTAATACCCAATCAACTTAAAGACACAACAAAGAAAGAGAATTACAGACCAATTTGCCTCATGAATATTCATGCAAAAATTCTTACCAAAATTCTCACAAGCTGAATTCAGCAACATATGAAAAATATCATCCACCATTATCAAGTAAGCTTCATCCCAGAAATTCAGGGATGGTTCAACATACAAAAAACTATAAATGTCATCCATCATATAAACAAATTGAAGAAAAAAAGCCACATGATCATCACCTTAGATGCTGAAAATGCCTTTGACAAAGTCTAACAGTCCTTTATGATAAAAGTCCTGGAGAGATCAGAAATACAGGGAAAATTCCTAAGTACAATAAAAACGATTTACATGAAGCCAATGGCCAACATCAAACTAAATGGAAAGAAACTCAAAGCAGTTCAACTAATATCAGGAAGTATATAAGGCTGTACTCTCTCCCCTTATATATTCAATTATAGTTCTTGAAGTTTTAGCTAAAGCAATAAGAGAACAAAAGGAGATTAAGGGTATACAAATTGGAAAAGAAGTAAAACTATCTCTATTTGCAGATGATATGATTGTATACATAAGTGACCCACAAAATTCTTCCAGGGAACTTCTACATCTGATGAACTGCTTCAGCAATGTGGCAGGATACAAGATTAATTCAAAGAAATTAGTAGTCTTCCTATACACTAAAGATATAAGGGCTGAAAAAAAGGGAGGGACATCACCCTTTATAATAGCTGCAACTAACGTTAAATACCTTGCAGTAACTATAACCAACGAAGTAACAGATCTATTTGACAAAAGCTAAACTTTTAATAGTTCATCTTGCTCAGCCTGAAAGTAAAAGTATATCATCTAGGTTAAGTCAGTGGCTTCTGGCAAAATTATTGCTTTTGGATTGTACCACATAATACAAGCATTTATAATAGGAGCCAAATTCTTCTTTATTCGCTTTTCAAATTTTAAACACCAATGTATTTTTGACCATTGTAACAAATGTAGCAAAAGAAATAGCATATTAGGTGACTAAAATTTAAAATAATAAAATATTTATTTTAATAATAAGCTAATATTATTCCTATATCAAAGACCAATACCTTTAATTATTCTTAATATTTATATAATCATCAGAAAATATCTGTAATACTTTATGTGCTTCTAAACATAATGCACATATTTTGTTAAGAAATATTGATTTTTAAGTTTAGAATATAAGAAGAGTAAACACAGTATGAAATTATTAATGTTTTTAATTAGTATCCTGACTACTCAGGAGAGGAATGTAGACACAGCTGTTGTTTCAGATTTCCAGACACATCAATGCAAGGACCTGGTATTGATTTGCTCACTGACATCCTTCTAACTATGCCATCTTAGTGAAGAAAGCCCAGATTAACCAATAATACAGTGTTAGAAGTTGTAGTATCTCTCCTCTTGGGACTTATTCTTAGACAGTGCAATTGTCCCTCCCCACACAGACCATCAATCCTGCTGAAGGACTCAGAGCAGCATTATATTGACTGTTATAACAATGTAAAGATCACAATAATACCATTTCCTGTTTGCTTGTGTGTATTACTTTTACGTTGATTTTCTACATGTACATACTTAATATTGCATGCATGCCTGTATAAAAAGTATAGTATGTGTTGTCATAATCAAAGAAGTTCTTATTTCTGGAAAATAATATATAAAAGTATCAGATGGTTCATTGTATGATTGGCAGAACAAAAATCAAGTAAAACTAATTTTCAAGGCAAATGTGAAACTATTATTTTGTATCACTATTAGATATGGATAAAATTTTTGTCAAAATCATAAAAAGAAATTATTAATGTTTTACAACCTTTGGTATATATCTCCACCTGCTACAAATATTTATTATGATTATGAACAGGTCTGCTATTATTTAACTAAATGTCACCTTAATTAAAACTGTGAATTTTAATAAACATACATATATTTATGCATACATATACATAATGTTTCAAAAATACACATGATACATATGTGTGTGTGTTTGTGTGTGTGTACAAGCATCATACCATAGTTACGATGTAATAAAATAATATCATTTGGTTATAACATGTAAAAATTTGGGGTTTGTGGTAATTGTAACCATCTGGCATGTTACCACTAACATATGTTTTATAGCTTGGATAATTACTAGTGTAGAAATTCTTTCCCTCAAATAGTTATACTAACAAATAGTATGAGATCCAAGATCAAAGAGTCAATGGATTTTCAGCATCAGTTTAATTTTGTATGAGTAAAAGGGTCACATATTCGGCAAGTTTACTTCGTGTAGATTAGTTATTATATATCAGGAATCATGATCACAATCATGGGGATGAAGATAATATACCATACTTCCAGGAGAGCTGGGAAATGGAGAACAGGCTGATCACTGCATCCAGGAGCACATCCACATTTTCTCTATGTAAATGTTGCCATTGTCAGTTACTATAGACCAGAGGGCTAGAAAGATGCATGTGTTTCTTTGCCTGAAACTGCAGTAGATGAATATTGAAACAAATGATTTTCTTGTAACAATTTTTAGAAAGTTAGTTTTGGTATTAGTAATATAATATAAAAATAATAGTCAGCTATCTCTAACTGATAAACCTTTAGGGAACATTTGCTTCAACAAAGCAGAACATCAGAGTAGCCCTGTGCCATCTTGATTTCAGGCATCTATGTACAGCCTCTCCTGTTCCTCTACCTGAGCTGTTTGAGGCCCTCTCAAGTCAATTCATTGTTCTAATGAAAAGAATGTATTTAAAGTATATTTACAGAGTAGTTCTAAAGTCTTAGAAAAGTGTCATAAGTAATACATGCTTGTTTTCCGAAGTGGATTGTTAGTAAGGTCATTTGTTAGCAGGCTTGGAAAACACATTTCTCTAGACAGTTGTCATTAAGAAACAGACTCTCTGTAGGCCCTTCTGCACACTGCTTGACATCATTACCAGTGTGGATGAAAAGTCTCATAAAAAATTCTAGATAGACAATCACTTTTCTTACACTCTCTGGTATTTTCAGTGTCTGATAATATGAATCTTAGAGTGTCTTGCTGTAGGGTCTCTTAAGAACTTAGGTGACATTTTTTTTTTAAAAAAAATGATTCTGTAAAGATTTTTAAGGTTAATTAAAAATATGAAGAGTTCACAGATAATTTTTATCATTGTATTTATAAAATATCATAGAATAATTCTACCAGGGATCACTAAGGGAATGGCTTAAAGAAGTTAACACACTTTTTAATGCTTCCTTTAATGAGAACACAGGTTCATTTCAAGTAGGATTTGCAGTGTATCATGAGCTTTTCAGTGCTATTAACTGTCTTGTAAAGTGAAAGTCACACTATGGTACTGGTACAAGATGTTCAATAGGGAAAATCAAATTAAGATTGATGCCTGCAATCTTTATACCAAAAGAACATCTATTGTGTGTGTCTCAAAGAGATGCAGTACAGAACATAAGATAGGTGAGAGAGTGTCTCATTTCTATCACTGCTGGAAGATTCATATATAGGATTCCACTTTAGGCCACAGCTGGAGAATGCTATTTCTGCCTTTGAAGATTTACAAACAACAGAAAATCTGTCTCATATTGAGGAAAATTCTCAAATTATATAGCCAAAAAAGAGATAAATGATGTAAACCTTTTTTCACATACATCACGTCTTAGGAAGGTAAAACCCAACCAGGTACTCAGGCACCAACGAGTGGCAGTAAGGGTTCAATTAGGGCAAATAGGGTCAGGCTTCTTGGATGTTTCTAAGCTCCACAGCTCAATATTTAAACATTAAGACTGAAAATTACTCTATTTCCTTACACCTCTGAATTGGCATAACTTTTTATTTTTAATTGCTATACACTAATTCTTCAAGATGGTTTTATTATGTTCTTTCACGTGTCTCTAAGATAGTCTGATCATATTTAGATCCTGCTTTTCTCTTTTGTTTCTCAACTCCTTTGCCGATGTTTCCCTGGCTTTCCTAAAATAGCCCCTTCTACTTTCAAATCTTTTTTTTCCTACTTTCGAATGTTTTGTTTTCTGTTCTTCTACATTGTTATGTGAGAGAAAACGCAAGATATTTTTCTTTCTGAATATGGCTTATTTCATTTACTTGATGACTCCAATTTCTACCTATCGTCCTGCAAATAACATAATCACATTTTTCTTCATGGCTGAATAATATATTATTATGTAAATACATATACACACCACAAAATGTCGTAGAATAGTGCTACCAGAGCTAGTGTGGAAATGGCTTTGGCTATAAAGGGTATAACACAGAGGATTCATAACTCGTTGGCCCTAGCTTAATCCCTTCTGAGTGTGAAGCTACTGTTCTCAGTCTCCTAGACAATTCACTGTGGATCTTCAGCAGCTAGTTAATTATTTACATACCTATATATGGTGAAGTAGAAATTGTGTTAGTCTCTAATTTCTGCAGTTTCTCAGCCTCTTTTGAAGTCCTCCTTTATGATGCCTTTCCTTAGTGTATGGACTACATGGATGCAAATCTGTTTTCCTTTCTTTCTTTCTTTCTTTCTTTCTTTCTTTCTTTCTTTCTTCTTTCTTTCTTCCTTCTTTCTTCCTCCTCCTCCTCTTCCTCCT